>OY293303.1:53753571-53912759 GCA_958502075.1 Orchestes rusci | reverse complement strand
ATTCATAAAATATACTTTTGCACGGAATACACCGTCTCTCTTTTTCTTCATCTACTACCCCACGTGCACACAGTCTGAACAACTTTATATCACTACTGCAGTGTGGCAGAAATGACTGAGAAATACAGGAGAATATCACTGAAGAGGGCCACCACACAAGTTGACATTTGGTTTCTCAACAATTGCATCAAGGAACAGGTGACACCAAATTTTGCAAAAGTTAAGACCTCCAAGAACGTTTCTTACAAACACAAGTTGGCTCTAGAAGAAAAAATCATCAAGTGTCACATTTGTAAGCACTACGCAAAATTAGATTCTTTGAATTGTGAACTCAAATTTATATACGATAGGTTTTTGTGCAATCTTGCAGACGAGCAACTACACGCTTTACTCAACGATATTTCAGATGAAGTCTTCACCCAAAAAAGTTTTAAATTTAACAGAGTCAAGCAAAAACTTAACTTTCTTATCAACCAAAAAAATGCATCAAAAAGAAACAGATCGCAGTGTTCAAGAAAATATTCAGATTTTCAATTCTATGACAGAGTTAAAAATTTTTCCAAAACAGTGTTCGACGCGGATGAGCTAGATCTTCTAAGTTTAGGACTAAAACACTGTATTCAAATCCCCCACTCCGAAAATGATATCCTGGAATTTGCTATTGAACTTGATGTAATTATTGAACAATTAGCCATCGACTATAACATAAAAAAATTCACTTCGTAATGACATATATAACATCCTCTACTACACAAAAAAGAATATACCGAGATTTAATGCCTCTGTCTCATCTTTTTATATAAAAACCTTGAAAAGAATTAAAGACAAGATTTTACAGGAAGATTTAATCGTCACAAAGGCTGACAAGGGAAACTGTTTGGTGATTCTTGACAAGATGGTGTACATATCTAAGGTTGAGACCTTCCTAATCAACAATGACTTCAAACCTTTACCTAACAATCCTCATAAGACCTTTATTAACAAAACTAACAGATTCTTAAAACATTTCAGTTCTTTTTTAGAGGAACACGGTGCTCCTAGAGCTCTTATCTCTAGTAATCCCACACTACCTCGCCTCTACGGACTACCCAAAACTCATAAAGAAGACGTTCCCATTAGACCAGTAGTCAGTTTTACCAACACCCCAGTCTCAAAACTCTCTTCTTTTACCCTTAACCTAATCAAGAACTCATCAGACTTTAAACCGAAATTCAGCATAAAAAACTCTTTGGATCTGGCAACTACCTTGAAAAGTCTTGCTTTACCACCTAATTTTCTTATGGTATCCTTTGATGTAACAAACCTCTTCACCACTGTCCCAAAATCTGAAACTGTAACAATCGTCGGCGATTTACTTAGATCCAAGAATGTTGCTGAGGATGAAATTGTTAATGTTTTATCCCTTCTAAATCATTGCCTTTCACAGAATTATTTTGCATTCAATAGCAAATACTATCAACAGCCCGACAGTCTCGCCATGGGCAGTTGCTTATCTCCTTTTCTGGCTGACTTGTTCATGGATTCTCTGGAAAACAATTTCATTTGTTCGGGCAACAACCCCGAAATCTTGCACTGGTTCAGGTACGTTGATGATTGTCTTTGTTTTTTGAATTGTGATACACTAGGAGCAGAACAATTACTTAACAAACTCAACAATATCCATCCCAATATATCGTTCACTTTGGAGACAGAAATCAATGATTCCATTAACTTCCTGGACCTTTCTATCACCAAGACTCCAAATTCTCTCGATTTTTCAATCTACAGGAAACCCACACAGACGGATCACACTATTTCCAACCTCTCAAATCATCCATATCAACACAAGATGGCTGCTTTTCATTGTTACGTCAACAGAATTTTAAAATTGCCTCTTTCTAACTACAATTTCCAAAAAGAAAAGAAAAACAGATCGCTTACAATAATGGCTATGATCCTAATATGATAGATACTATGATTAATAAATCCAAATTAAAAATACGACGATCCGAAAATTTCCTCACCCAATCTACATCCCCTAAAAAGTATGTGGCAATCCCCTTTCTTGATAGACAAACCAATCAAAAGATATCAGGTTGTTTCCGCCAATCAGTCATGAATCTTAAAATCTCCGTTAAAACTAAAAATAACCTGTCCATGAACCTGACAAATTCCAAGGACAAAATTGATAAATTATCCAAAAGCGGCATTTACAAACTCAATTGCGACACTTGCAATGCCACTTACATTGGACGCACTTGTAGACCCCTCAGAACACGTATCCAAGAACACCTTACAAGAACCACGTCAATTTTCGGTGATCACTTAAAGTCTTGGAATCATAATTTTAGCCCTCAGCGAAATTCCAGGATTATCCACAATATTTCTTCAAAAAATTTCAACCGCTTAGACTTCATGGAAGATTTAGAGATTAACAGAGAGTTGACTGATAACGATTTGTGCTTAAACACAAAAGTGAATTTGAACAGATCCTTTTTTCCACTACACAGACGACTTCTCCATTAAATCCCAATGTTTTCCCGCTTTCCCACTTTCTTTCTATTGAAACCTTTCCCCTTCCCCTCCCCCTAATTATTTTCAAATCGGCCGCCTTTAGACTGTCATATCAACAAAATAACAACAAGCTTCACCTTATCTCTTATCTGTAACCTTGTAAGGTCAGACGCAGAGGAGCACAGAGTGATGTGGTTGCTCGGAAAATTGATTTTCGGGGACACTATCTACCCCTTTTCTTTGTTTTTTGTAACTTGTGTAAGGTTTTGTGAAGTTTTATACAATTTACCTGTTTGTACACCGTCGATGTGCCTGTCTTATGTGATTAGTTCGCCTGTGATCCTGACAAGAGTGAGTAAACTTTCGTTTTAATTGAATTCATTTTCTTTTTACACTTCTATTGCTTCTAATGATAATGCTCAATTTTCTCAAAACACAATCTCAGTTTTTAGTTCGTTTCTCGCTCTTTCAGGAAGCACTGATGATGGCCTAAGGCCGAAAGCGCTCTGCATTCATAAAATATACTTTTGCACGGAATACACCGTCTCTCTTTTTCTTCATCTACTACCCCACGTGCACACAGTCTGAACAACTTTATATCACTAAATAGATGCCTTTATCGTGTTATTTGGATACTTTCCTATCACTTTCATACTGATCATTTTTCTATATCTTTTGAAATAGAAGAGTTACGGAAACTTCACCAGGAATCACGCGAAGAATACTTTTGAAACAGCCCCTATAAATTAAAAAAAGATAAACATCAGATTTGTTTGGATTCGCGTTTAACATTTTCTCCAGTTGAAGTTAAAAACAAAAGCCTATAAGTCAGAATGCCAACTATTTTTCGTTTTTTTTTCCACGAGCTGCTGACAAGTAGAATACGGTGCACCACTAGCCAAAAATAATACGGTGAACCAGTAAACACCTTATTCCAAAAATATTAGAAAAAAAAAATGAAATTAACTGAAAAAAAAAACAAAAAAATTAGTCCCAATGCTCAAGATCCCCACCGTTGGCAAGGCACTCCTATCTTTTTGACAAATTCAAATTTACAGGAGCTGTTTCAAAAGTATTCCATGGCGCATTCCTGATTATGTCTCCGTAACTTTTCTATTTCAAAAGATATAGAAAAATTACCACCATGAAAGTTGTAGGAAATTATCCAAATAACACGTTGGACGCATCTATTGAGTGGGTTTGCATTTGAAAATTTCGAAAAAACCTTAAATTCACTAGTCATGTTGTGTGGTCGGCTAAAGCGGATAAAATCGACCCTGAGTAAATGCACCAGAAAAAGTAGATTTTCGTCTTCAAAATGAGCTTAGGAACAGTCAAATCGATTGAGGATTTTCGAAGTTAGAGGCAGATTAGTGACTTCAAGTTTGACAGCTTGTAGCTGTCTTTTTTGACAACTTAGAGAATAGTGTCGGGGGACTTTTTTGTTGAAACTATCGTCAAAAATCTGTTGCCATATCCCTATTTGGTAGTTCACCGAGCAAAATTTCGGAAATTTATCGATTTTCTGTTTTCACAGTACCGTTACGCCCCCTTGCGGCGATCCTAGAAGCTTGAAGTATATTTCCAGCATTTTCTCTTGGGCACATTACTCTACAGATTTTTTTTCCTGGTTCTCTATGATGAATAGTTCACGAGAACTGGCACCCTGTCGCTGAAAATGAATCACCCTGTACAGCACTCACAATCTACAAACAGTTTATATCACAACCGCAGTCTTTTCATGTTTTATGATTTATATTTCGCGGCCAATCAATAACTGAACTGCACTCTTGTCTGAATGGTGGCTTTTATATCCTCTTCGATCCCTTGATAGATGGCAAAAGTTCTCCAATATTCCAGATGTAGGCAACCGAATATACTTCTTGAGTCTAGAATCTAAAGAGTGGTTTGGACTTGTGACAAACGGGACAAAAGACGCGATCTACGATAGCGAGACGCAATGGTAGGAGTGTTGCACAAGACTCTTGAAAATGTCTTGCAAGATCAAGACTCTTGCAAGAAATTCAAGACAAGACTTCCGAAATTTCTTGTCTTGCACTGCAAAACAAGACAAGAATTTAATATGCAAGAAGTTGCAAGAGTCTTGCAAGATTTCTTGAATTCAAGATTTTTTGAAAGTTGGAAATGATAAATTTTTTAAAGTGATAATCAAGACTTTGCGCAAGTTAACAGAAGCATCTGACCGCAGAAATAGTCCAGCGTTGCCAAATGTGAAGTCCAACGTCAAATAAATGTAATCTATGCAACCAAGATAGCGACATGAAGCATTTGCTATAGTTTGCATTTAGTTCTGTGTATCATGGTTTGAATTCTTGTTATTTGATGGTCGTGAAATTTAGCCCGGAGTAAATTTTTTTTTTCTAATCTATGGCATAATAGTTCCGTGCAATGATTCTTCCAAGGTTTTTCTACGAGTTATGGAACTTTTTCGGAATAGCGTTATTTCAACGAAATAGTTCCAATTGTCAGTTTTGTATCTTTTTTTAGTTTGTATAAGCTCTGAGTTGCTATGATTATTTTTATTTGTCGACAGCGTTGAAACTTCAATTTGTATACCTATTAAGTTTTATAGCTAATCTAGAAGTTTTATAGCTGTGATATGAAGAATGGGTACATGAAACCTTCATTCATGTAAAAAAAGGATGACTGACAGAATCATAGACTTTTATCGAACTCCGTGGAAAAAATTCTAAACAAATCCTTTATCTACTCAACAAAACTTACCTTTAATTTTGCTGTTTAACGTTAAAGAATTGTAAAAAACAGGGTGGTCATTTTATGCTGATGATATTTTGATTTGAAAAACAAACCAAAAAACAAATTATTGTAACTTTTCAGTTTTTCTTGAGTAGAAAAGAACCAAAAGGCTGCCATTTTGGAAAGGATACGAACACCAAGTTCGGTTTTTTAAAGTGGAACAACATTGATAAATGCATATATCAACCTCTATTTTATTCTGATATCAATCAACTCTAGATCAGTTTTCTCGACATATGCCATAATAACATAATTTTAAAAATGAAAATTTAAAACATTTTAATACCTGCTGATATAGCATATAGCAGAGAAAAAAGTCTGCCAAATTGTCTCTCATCTGTTGACATAGGTACATATTACTCTTGATAGGTATAAGTATTGACTAGAATTATATTTTTAAAATTATGGTAGGTACGTAGGTACCTATCTACCTATTTTATGTAATTACTTTTTTTGCGATTACTATATACAGTATGGATGGGGTGGACAAGAGGTGAAATGGACAAAAATTGCTCAATTTTTAAGGAATTTTCATAGATTCAAAATTTCTTCAGTAAGTTTGGAATTACTGTTTTGACTAAATTTGGAGCAAGTTTTTTAATTATCATTTCACGTTAAGAGACCAAAAAAATGACTGTTTGCTCATGTTTAATTTTATGTTTTTACATGTTTGAGACGCCCTGTATAATAAAAATCAATTTTTCCATCGTAGCTCCTATTTTTAGACTAAGCAAAAACTTTTATCAAGAATA
Source organism: Orchestes rusci (assembly GCA_958502075.1). Lineage (NCBI taxonomy): Eukaryota > Metazoa > Arthropoda > Insecta > Coleoptera > Curculionidae > Orchestes > Orchestes rusci. Next base: position 53,906,736 of record OY293303.1, on the reverse strand, counting down.
ACTTTTTGTCGTATCTTTCAATTTTTAGTCCTTTTCACCTCTTGCTACCCCATCCGTGGACATACTGTAGACAAAGACTAAAATTATTCTTTGATATAGACATATAAAGTGTCATATCATTGAAATTAAAATAAAATGGGCTACCTTCGAGCATGGAGGTAGGCACAAAACATTTTGTGGGGGTAGGTATCAATATAAACAGAGGGTTTTCCATATTTTAATAAACGGAACTTGTTCCGTTAAGATTTTTTTTTGCTAAAATTAGCGTCGTTTATTTCCGTATCACTTTTTTTTTATACGACGAAGATTCTATGAAATAAAATATATACATTTTTTCACCTTTTTGTTAGGATATAAAATCTTAACAAATGATATGTGCAAGACAAGAAATTTCAAGAGTCTTGCAAGACGAGACAAGATTTTAGTGTGCAAGACTTGTGCAAGACAAGACTTTGAAAATGTCTTGTCTTGAATTTCAAGACAAGACAAGAAACTAGTTCTCAAGACAAGAATTCTTGTCTTGTGCAACACTTAATGGTAGTAACGTCATCTCCGCTGTCGCCCGCATTGGAAGTTCGTACATATCATGTTTTATATTGTTTTCACTTTAGCATTTTGCATTTGTATTCGCTTTGTCCATACAATTTATTTAAATTTTTCTGTGGCAATAAAGCATATCTGATTTGATTTGATTTGAACACTGGGCATGTTTCGTCGCATTGCTCCCTCCTTAGAGAATTCCGTCCCGAAATGTCATCATGTCGATATGGGCAACTAATCCAAACCTGCAGTGTGATGTTCGGTGGAAATAGCAGTCCACTGTCCTCTGGTTCGTCCTCCGGGAAGGATAGCAGCACACCAGGATGTAAATGCCACTCCCCTTGAAGACCACTTCCAGCATGCTTCTCACCACTCGCCAGTCCACTCGGTCATTATATTCGGAATTACCAAATGAGTCAGGTCCTGTGACTGCATCATGTCTCGAATATGACTGAGGGCTCTCCAGAGATAACTGTAGGTTGTCAGATATTGTGGAAGCTTCTTTGTTACAAGGTAGAACAGGTGTCGTGTCCCTTTCATGATTTGGAACACCTTCTCCACCTTTGGCCTTTGTCGCCGAAGATGGTCCAGTTGACCGAATTTTCGTTTCAGTGACCCCGAGAGCCAACGAATATTCCGCCGGTGCTTTGAACAAATCCAGCTGCCTTTCTTGGACTACGCCTTTCTGGTCATTGGAGTGAGGAGATATGAAAGTCTCCAGTGACATGTCTTCCTCGGGTGACCCGATGAGCCTCACTTCAGCCTGATCGTCATGGTTTCCAGCATACCGAGCTAAACGGTTGAAGTGAACAACCCTCGGTTATCCTCGTGGTGGCTCCTGAATCCTGTAGACGGTGTCATTGATTCGCTCCTGAATCTCATACGGGTTTCCCAAGAACATTGCAGTTTTGGGGAGAATCCACGTCGCCTCTGTGGGTTGTGCAGCCAAACCAAATCCCCAACCTGGAACCCGCCTTCCTTGGCGTTCACGTCATAGGCCTCCTTCACTCTGGATGTTCAAACGGACCCGTTGATGTATGTCTTTCATCTTTCTGCTAAGATCGCTTGCGTAGTCTTCTCCAGCGACATTTTCACTCGGTAGACATCCAAACCAGAGAAAATTCAAACTAGTAGAGAAGCGACAGCGTCGGTTCCGTTTTTGTATACGCATGACCGAAATGTGTGGTGGAATGTACCCGCCCACCGGCAAACATTTAGTCCGTGAGCTTATTCAGTTTTAATTCGACTTATTGGCCGAGGCGTATTTTTGATTGACATGATTGGATCGATCGAACTTATTACAAGTGATGTGATCCGTATTTGATTGGAAATGGTTCAGTATCTGCACAACCTCTGAACTGATCTGAGATCAGTTTTCAATGATCCCAATATTTTAGCAGTTCGGATTGATCATTTGATAATCTAACTTTTTCCTATTTTTCTTGATTTGATGATTATAAACAAATATGAAATCTTTGAAATCTTCCTTTACGAAGGAAAACCGTGAAAACTAACTTTTATAAAGATGGTTTTATAAGAATTAGAAAAAAAATTTAAGATGAGCTGATCCGTCGTAAATGTATATGTCAATCGTTTTATCAAGGGCTTTCGGATCAGATCACTTCAAGTGAAACTAATCGTATTAGCTTATTTCCAATCAAATGTGGCCCTGATCTTCATTCAATTTGACCCCGAATTGGAAGTGACAGATTTCCGCTTACTAAACGAGAATCATAATTATGCTACCATATACATTGAATTTAGCGTACCCGTGCCTGTGAACATACATTCAAAGTACGTCACGTTAAAGTAAAAAATTGCTCCAAAATCCACCAAAATAAACTTTGAAATATTTTTAACACACAAAAACCACAACAAAATTACGATTAATATCAAATGTCTAACATGCACAACAGCACAACTCAACCCTTAGTTGATGGCAGAGCAACAAAAATAATTCTGCCTTTATTCTGGGAGGCACGAAAAAAATTTTGAAAAAACAAAACAGCATTCCATTGTTTGTGTATCGTGGATGTTAGCATCCGAAAAATTGACAATCTTATACCATTTATAATTTTCTTTATTCATACACCACAATTTGGTTCTTATTTTCGTGTTATTTAGTTTTTTGTATCAATAAATGATATTCCGTACTCCAAGCTTGTTGTATTTTAATATACAGTGTGTCTCACTAAGTTGGAATCATATGGAAAACTTTTTTATTATTAAAGAAGGAGGTTTTCGTGGCGTAGGGACAGAAACGCAAGGTTATCGCGTTTCTGTCCCGTTTTCTGTCTGTCTGTTTCTGTCGTTTCTCAATTTTGTCCAAAAATTTGAAGTATTTTTTTTCCATTTGGTATTGCCAATAAGAAAATGCATACAAATAATCTTTTCAAAATAAATGGGTGCAATACCATATTTAGACAGTAGGTCGTTTTGAATCATCACAAGAGCCAAATCTCCATTCATAATTTGGAATAAAGAAAAATTGGTAAAAACTGTAAAATAGTGTAATTGCATATTTAAACGTGCTTTTTGGTTCTGATCATTTTTTTTGATGACCATTTCCGATAGGTATTGTCAAAAATGAAGGTCCTTTACTCTTGGGTGAAATTCATATTTTTTGACAATCCTCGTATACGACTGAAAAAAATTGATATCCGATGATTGTATTTTAGATTTTAGAACATGCAGAACTTTTTATGAAGAATGACTTCTCCTAAGAATAATAATAAAAAAGTTGTCACTATGTTCCCAACTTAGTGGGACACACTGAATATGTACTGATGTATTGGAGTTTCCGTCGATTTTGTAAAATGAAAATGAAATTAAGAATGAGAAATAAAGTACAAATGCAACTATACATTTATCAAAATATTTTCCCAAATGATATAAAAAAATATCTTATAAATGGCTATTAAAAAATAGTCCATTAAAAATCGAATTTATGTCGAACACCAACTTTTTCTCAGTGTTGCCGTGTAGCCAGAGAACATATGCCCACCGTATATTACCACCAATTTCTTTTTCTCGGTGTTAAACGTGGAAGGGTCGTCAAATGGCTCGACCGAAAACGGAACACCGACGTCAAACGAGTTTTGTCGCTTCTCTACTAGTTTGAATTTTCTCTGTCCAAACTTCAGGTCGCAGGGCAGCCGGAGCCCATGATGATCCTTGCTGGACTTTCGCCTGTCGATTCGTTTACTGCAGATCGGTATGCCAAAAGGAACAGGTGGAGGTGTTCGTCCCAGTCTCTTTGATGATAAGAGACAACCTTCGCCAAGTGTCGTTTGATGGTCCAGTTGATTCTCTCCACCATGCCAACCGATTAAAGGTGTAACGCCGTCGTCCTCGTCTTCTTGATTTTCTAGACTTCGCAGACCTTCTGGAATAACGCCGATTCAAAGTTCCTGCACTGGTCTGAATGCAGCTCCAATGGAACACCAAAACGGCAGATCCGTTCTTTAGTCAGGACATCAGATACGGTAGGCGCTTCTTGGTTTGTCTAAGCATACGCTTCGGCCCACTTGCTGAAGTAGTCCATAACGAACATGTTGTATTTGTTGCCTCTCAGAAAACGGTCCAGCCACATCTATAACGATCCTCTCGAACGGGCTTTCAACGTTGTACTGTGGCATAGGAGCCTTTGGGCGTTTCTGTGGTTCATTACTTGCAGCACGAACGGTACATTTTCTGCACCACTCCCGCACGTCGGCCTGGCAATTGACCCAACAAAACCGTTCTTGCAGCCTTTCCAGTGCCTTGGTTACACCCAGATGTCCACCCGTGATGCCATCATGGACCTCCTTCATTACTTCTGGCTGGAAACAGACATTCCAGGAACGACTAACTACCTCCAGGTTGGTCGTTGGCCTGCCTGTTTCCATCAGATGACAAGCTTCAGATCTGGATCTTTCTCCTGGTCTTCACGAAGTGCGTCAGACTGCCAGAAGTCGTCTACCACAGTTGTTCTGCACATGCTGGCTCCAGCTCGATGTTCAGTGTCGAATTCGAACTCCTGGAGTCTCTCGATCCAACGAGCCACTTGACCTTCCGGGTTCTTGAATAATTGTAGAAGCCACTTGTGTGCAGCATGGTCGGTTCTCAGCAGAAACTTTCTTCCGTAGAGAAGAGGTACTTGTAGACGTGCTCTACCCCTTTGACTACTGCCAGAAGCTCTCTTCTCGTAACGCAGTAGTTCCGTTCAGGTTTTGACAACGTTTTTCTGAAGTAACCGATGACGTTCTCATGTCTCTGCTGGATCTGGGAATGCACTGCACCAAGTCCCACGTTGCTTGCATCCGCGTTCTTAAGGTAATGGTTAGCCTAGGATGAGTGCGCTGGAAAGTGCCCTTTTCAATGTGCCAAAGGCTTCCTGGCAATCCTCGTCCCATTGGAATCATCTCTGTTTTTCAGTGAGCTTATGGAGAGGCCGGGCAAGATTCGCAAATCCTTGGACATACCACCGATAGTAGGTACAGAAACCCAGGAAACTCAGTATTTCATGAATGTTCTTTGGTACTGGCCACTTTTCAACTGCCTTTACGTTTTTCTGGTCGACAGCTACTCTCTCCGCCGATACGATATGACCCAGGTATTGAACTTTGCTCCAGAATAGTTGGCATTTCTCCGGACTCAGCTTCAAACCAGAACTTCTGAGTCTCCGGAATACCTTTTCCAAGTTCTTCAGTTGATCTTCGAATGATTTACCAAACGATTATGTCGTCGAGGTACACCAGGCATGTTGACCAGGATAACCCATTGAGCACAGTCTCTATTAGCCTTTCGAACGTAGCAGGTGCGTTGCATAATCCAAATGGCATCACAGTAAACTGCCACAGCCCAGTTCCAACGCTAGAAGCAGTTTTCTCCTGGTCTTCCGGAGCCATCTCTACTTGCCAATATCCGCTCCTCATGTCCAGAGTTGAGAAGATCTTTGATTCAGCCAAGGTGTCCAAAGTGTCGTCGATCCGAAGTAGCGGGTAGCTGTTCTTCTTCGTCGCGTGATTCAGCTGATGGTAGTCCACACAGAACCAAGTTGAACCATCCTTCTTCCTAACCAGCACAACTGGCGGTGACCAAGGACTACTGGAAGGCTCGATGATACCACCTTTCTCCATATCTTGAATGATCTTGTCTGCCTTATACTTTTTAGCCCGAAGTAGTCTTCTAGCCGTTTGACGGATCGGTCGTGCACCCTCTGTTTTGAATGTGTGTCGCACCACCTTCGTCCGACCCTTTTCCCCTGTCTAGGTATCGACGATCTCGAACTTCCTCATCAAGACTCTCTGTCCCTTATCGAGAGGTCCGTCGGAGGGGTGGCAACTAGCTTCTCCATCTCTCCCGTGAACTCGGAAGCGGCCGCCTGAGTCTAACATTCGGCTTGTCGTACCACAGAGGAAATTGACGAGCAAAGACCCAAAACTGCTCTTTTTGCCAAGTGCACTGAGTGGTACTTGACGTTCATCAATCTGACGGGCACAGTCTTCTTCACTTCTACCAGGCTCTTTCCACAAGCAATTCATCGTCCTATTTCGGAGTCGTGTAGCCATTATACGGTGCTTCCTCCTTTCACTATTCTATCCAGACGAATCCAGAGGATCATCTCGCTCCTCTCTGGAATCGAAACATCCCCTGCCAGCAGCACACGAACTATCTCCTCTTCTCTTCCATGCAGTATCACCTCTTCGATCCAATTGGAAGCCTCGGGAATTCATGATATCCATTCCGTTGATGATTTCTTTTTCGATGTCAGCAACCAGCATTGGATGTTCGAAGCTCGTGCTTTCCAGAGCCAGTGCTGCCTCCAATTCACCATGTATCTTTGCCAAGTCTCCTGTTGCTGTTTGTAGTCAACACTTAGTTGGATAGATCATTGTCGGTGTTGTGACAATGTCGGGTCTGATGATCGTCTTCGTCGCACCTGCATCCAGAAGCATGGTGCGATGTTCTCTATTGATCAAGCCGTCCACAAACACGCTGTTCTGTTTGGGTCCCGAAGAGGCAACCATGGCAGTTTTCTTTGGGGTATACTGGTTACAGGTCGACGATGGCCCCTTCACATCGACCCTCTCTAGTTTTCCGACATCGAAAAAGGTGCCCGTCTCTCCTTTTTGCATCGGCTACGAATATGGCAAAGCTCTCCACAAGTCCAGCACCTCAGCTCCCTTCGCTTGGAGGCCTCTATCTCCCTGACGACCCGCCTCACAGTTGCTTCGACGGTGTCCTCCTCCGGAAAATCCTGCTCCTCCATCCTTCGCACGCGTGCAGGAAGCCTGACGGACTGCTTTATCACTTCAAACTCCAGGGCTTTTGCTAGTGCCTCGACCAGTCTATCGAGACGATGGAGTATCAGGGACTGCCTAATCTCCTGGTCTCGACGTCCATCCAAAAAGGCCTGAACAGATAGCCTCTCCATTAAATTATCTGGCGTAGTTAAGTGAGTGCTGCCTCGAACTGGCGATGGTAATTTTTCCATGACAGCTTGCCATCAAACTGAGGAGCTTTCATGTGGTATCAGCTTCTTTCTTGGCACTCGCACCGTGGCTGCCGATAGTAGCTTCTGGCTTGTTGATGATCGCTGCAACTTGCCTCCGTACTTTCTCGATTTCTTCTACCAAAGTCTTCACTGTATCTTCAAGCTGTTTCCGGATTTTCTCTTCCATAGCTCTAGAAGATTCTTCGAACTTCACTTCCAATATTTGTTCCATAGCTCTAGATGATTCTTCGAACATTTCCTCCATCTTCCTCGAGTTCTTTTCTATTGCTGTAGAAGGTTTTTGGAACTTCTCTTCCATACCTCTAGAAGATTCTTCCAATTTCTCCAACTTCCTAGAGTTCTCTTCCATAGCTCTAGAAGATTCTCCAAGCTTTCCCTCCATTTCCAACAACTGCATTGAGATCAGAAATTTCGAGTTGGAACGTATCGGCATCTATGCCATCTTCTATTCAAGCCTCACGAAGCCGTTGTTCTAGATCAGCCTTCTTCCCACTTGAATCCAAATCACGCTCCTCAAGCTCCCTCTTCAACTCGGCAACCTTCAATCCGCTTGAAAGCACGAGTTTCATGGCCATGATAGCGAATATCTATGTCCGTTTTTATAGCACACAATAACTCCCACTTTTAACACCAATGTAACGAATTTCGCTATGGAAAACACTGTTCAGTTTCAATTTATTTATTTGAAGTCACTATGTACAGCACTCACAATTCCCAAACAATTTATATCACAACCGCAGCCTATTTATGTTCTATGATTAATATTTCGCGGCCAATCAATAACCGACCTGCACTCTTGTCTGAATGACGGCTTTCATATCCTCTTCGATCCCTCGATAGATGGCGGAAGTTCTCCAATATTCCAGATGTAGGCAACCAGATATACTTCTTGATTCTAGAATCTAAACAGTGGTTTGAACTTGTGACAAACGGGACAAAATACGAGATGTTCAATAGCGAAACGCAATGGTTGTAGCGTCATCTCCGTTGTCGGCCGCCTTGGAAGTTCGTACCACTGGGCATGTTTCGTTACAATACATATAGGGTTTAGCGGAATACCCAATAAAATCTGGTAAGTAATATAGATGCGCTTTGTGGCACAAAGCATATCCACTTGGAATGATTTTGCCCGCATTTTCTTTAAAATTTGTACCAATACACTCGCATTCAAAATAACTCAAACAAATGTATTTTTGTCTTGTTGAGCTATGTGGAGTTTGATGAAATTGATAACTAAATCAATGTTGATGATAAATAATTATTATTTAATCAAAACTAAAAATAATGTGTTCGAATTTGTTTGTTAGTGACTGTAGGTATATACTTCTGGAACAAAAAGAAATCTATTACAAATTATTGCATTAGAACGATCCCTGTTATGAAATAAAAATAGAATGAGAAGACTGAGGACTTGACACTCGACTCAACAGCACCGTTAAAGAATGAGCAATGACTAAAAAAAACTGGCTGATTTATGCGATTTGGTATCTCTTCGGAACTCGAATGGTCATTCGAAACGGGTACAAAATAATTTTCCTTTTGACAGTGAAAAACTTTACTGTCCCGGCAAAAAAATATTCTAATAAAAAAGTTAATTACCAAAATAGAGAGTTTGCTATTTATCAAAAGCACTTTGCTGTGACATAAACATTTTTGCTAGTCCAAAATATCACTTTCCTGTTGCAAAAAAATGGTTCTAGTAAAGTGATCTTTTCTGTAACAGCAACGCGAGATTGCTGTTTCAGCCATAATTCTAGCTATAGTTGCCAAAAAAATTTTAGTAAAGATTTTTCTCATGGGATTTTTCTCAGTGTACCAGGAATGTCTCACAAACTTGAACCACCCCGGTGCTTAAACGTTCAGGTTAGACAGACAATATACCAAATATTTTCAAAACTAATAATAATACACTTCGCTCTAATAAAACCAAAAACCCAAAAATATAAACTAAAAATGTAGATACCTAATCTATAACATTCCTTGCGAATATAATTAACTCTACAGGGTGTTCGGAAAGTCAACGATAATACTGATAAGGGTGATAGACCAACTAATAAGCTTCCAGAAAAACATATTATTACCTTTTTTTTTACTGCTCCCCACCACCTTTTCCCTCGCAATCACAAGCCAGTCACAAAAATTTCCACGTACGTAGCAAAAAAGAAAATAAAATTGAATCATTTCTCTGTAAAATAAGATTTCTTATTGAATATTTTGAACTTTTAGTGGCAATATCTCGAGAACCATAGAGTTTTCACAATGGTCATATTATGTTTTTCTGGATGCTTATGAGTTGGTCCATCACCCCTTTCAGTCGTTGACTTTCCGAACACCCTGTATATTAGAGAGACATCACGACTTTTGGAAAATGAACTGGAGAACATAAATCATACATAAAAGCAAGACATTTCATAGATCAATGATTTGTCAACTTGCCCTTGATAATAGCCAAAAAATGAATTGGGATAATTCAAAATTCTTTGCAAAGGAGCCAATATCTAAGAAACGTGAACTTGAAGAAAGTGCATATGGTAAACTCTAATGAATGTGTAAGGCAACTTGCTGTTGAACCAAGTACATGGTAACCTTTATCAAGATATTGAATAGTTTCTACCCGTATTTTTTTTTTAGAGAGAAGAACACTTAGTCTACAGAATATAATATGCCTATGTTTGATATTCAGTAATCCTCATTAATTTAACAAACTTTGTATGTTGCTAGGCAAAAAGGGCTCTTTTTGTATAAGAATTGAAATGTGTGCAAAAATCTAAATATTATAGTTGGATTCGAAAGCAAAAGATAAGGGACAAAGAAAATCAAACTTCTTTTATTTTGAATTGACGATGCTCTCACCTTTTTTAAACAAGGCTACAGAAAATGGCCCAATCCAAAAATGGATTGCTTGTTGAATGATTCTCGGAATTCTACAGATTCATCATAATGAAGTTGACTGATTGACGTTCAAGTGTATCAACAAGTCACAACATATTAAAACAAATGAATGAATAAGAAATTAAGTCTACTTTTCATAAATATTCAATTTACCAACTCTTCTCCCCAATATAGTGGAATAATAAAAATATGGCAATCGAGTGGCTCGATTCACCATTGTTCAAATATAGTCGTGTATCAACAATCGATAATAGTTTTCAAACAACAAAATTAAAATATAAGTTTGTATAACTATCTGCTGAGAACATATAAGTACACTCTTTCCATTCTCAAAATATATTGCTGAAATTCATGAACAAGTATTTCATGGTAAATAATATATTATTGAAGATTTGCATCATATGCAATGTTAGGGGCAGTCGAACAGTGAAGCAAATAGAACAGTTTGAAGCGTGTAACTAGAGTAGAATCATTGCTTCATCCCGTTGATCTCCACAATAGATTGCAAAATGTAGAATATCTTATATAAACCGAATACTTGTGCGTTCTCACACAATGGTCGCTTCTGCTTTGTTTCGATATATTTTTGTATTGCATTAATGCATGTCGTATTTTCTACGAAGTGAACATTGTAGTTGTGTCGTGAAAAATCTTGTTGGAATATGTTTTTCTTTCAATCAATAATGAAGTTGGTGAGTACTCAAAAGAAATATTTGTCTTCAATTTTAGAAGTTTTTCGTCTCCATAGACAGACAGCTTCTTTTTATGGTCTGGAATAAATATGCTTTCACAGAATTACATAATACTCAATTTTTTTATTGAACCAAAAAAAACATGGAAAAGGCGCAATTATTTGCGTTCTACCCACTACATAGGTACTTAGTGATTGTGCGAACATGTTATATTTTCTCAAATTTCTTGGAAGCTGGAAGATTTCTATTTTATTCATGAAATAAGTGTACATTACACAATAACAAGAATCTTTTAGTTATGGTCTCTTAAGAGGGCTTGTGGGGTTGAACTACATGGAATATATATAGGGTGTTTCAATTAAAAGGTAACGGAAGTATTTTTGGGTATTCGTGCGAATTTGTAGAGCACGCCGATTCTGTTTTCGAGGAAATAACTTTTGCCAAATTCAAGCTAGACAATCCTTTGTTTAATCATTATGAAATTTTCAGTACATAAATACATAGTTTGTGTCCCTCTCTCGAATAGTCCAGGCCATTTTTTTCGAAAGTTTCATTTTAGATCCTTTTTAAACGTGGCAGAAGGACACAACACAATTTTTCGAAAAATATCGCCAGGACACGTCCACTCACAAATGGATTGAAGTTTTCAAAAGCATCTTTTCTTCTTTGCTGCCTAACTGATGCATGGATCAAAGTTTTATCAAAGTTTAGGCTTTTGCTAAAATATTGGCCAATACTGAATACAGTGTGTACTCGAATTGAGTGTAGGTATAGGAAAATTTTCCGAGTGCATGACATTCTGATATTTTGGGAATCGCTCCTCCTTGGTCTCAAACTGGAATGTTGGAAAATGAGCCAAAGCAAATGATATTCAGGGTGGTTTGGTACTAATTTAATGAACATTGTCTAGAGTTTAGTAGGTACACTTGTTGATATCAGAAAGTCTTTTTAGAGAAGTTGTTTAGAAATAAGTGCTTAGGTAGACTTTCAGTTTTCAAAAAATGATTTAATAAGTGGGTCTTTCCACAAATGTTGTTGAGGCTGACGGCAGACGATGCTACGAATGCACTTGAACATTTGTGGTCGAGCTCATGCCCGGATTGGGAGAACATTTTGGCCCGGGTTGTTACTATAAACCCTTTTTTAGCATAAGCCCCAATTATTATACGAATATTAAAAAAAAGGAAAGAGGTTCTGAAATCTCTCTTTCTTTTGATACAAATTTCTGCTTGACGAAAAATAGTTTTCGTGTTACTAAAGACGAAGCCAAATGAACATGGTGTCCCAAAAGTCATGGATAAAAATGAAACAGGAGATGGGGGAGTTCATCTGCAACAAAAAAGTTCATATGAACACTTGTCCGCTTCTTCACACTGAGAAAAGTCACAGGAGAGAAATCTTTACTGAACTTTTTCTGGAAACTATAGCTAAAATTATGGCTAAAACAGCAATCTTGCGTTGCTGTTACAGCAAAGATAACTTGACTAGAAACACTTTTTTGCAACAGCGAAGTGATGATTTGAACTAGCAGAAATGTTTCTGTCACAGCAAAGTGCTTTTGTGAAATAGCAAACTCTTTACTGTCGTAATGAACCTATTTATAAGAATATTTTTTTGCTGGGACAGAAAAGTTTTTTTGCTGTCACAAGGAAAATTATTTTCAAGATTGGCGTTCCGAATGACCATTCCGGTTTCGAAGACATACCAAATCGCATAAATCAGCGTTTTTAGTCATTGCTCATTCTTTAACGGTGCTGTTGAGTCAAGTGTCAAGTCCTCGGTCTTGTCATTCTATTTTTATTTCATAACGATCTTTTTCTAATGCAATAGTTTGAAATAGATTTCTTTTTGTTCCAGAAGAATAAACAGTCACTAACAAACAAAACTTGAACACATTTTTGGTCTTGATTGAAAAATAATTATTTATCATATACAGTGTGACCCATTTGTTTTGGGAACACCCTGATAAAAAGTTTATTTCTTAACCGATTTGGTTCGTTTTTTTTTGGATTGTAGAGCTCGAATAATTGTATATTCTTGGCAAAAAGTGACCTTCGCCATTTTGACTTGAAGGCCTACTATGTTAGTTTTTAAGAGCAAAATTTCAGGAAACCATATCAGCGATTTTTTTAGAAAAAATCTGTGTGCGCCACTGGATTCAGCATCCTTTAAAACGGGTCTATACAAATTTTCAACCGAAAATATCAAGTTGAAAAAAATTAAAAATTCGCACTTTAACAATCTTTGATTCTATCAAAACAAATAAAAATGACATAAAACTAAAAATTTGTAACATCTACCAAACCACCATCAACTTCAATGCATTTATCATTTCTTTTGATAGAATCAAAGATTGTTAAAGTGCGAATTTTTAATTTTTTTCAACTTGATATTTTCGGTTGAAAATTTGTATAGACCCGTTTTAAAGGATGCTGAATCCAGTGGCGCACACAGATTTTTTCTAAAAAAATCGCTAATATGGTTTCCTGAAATTTTGCTCTTAAAAACTAACATAGTAGGCCTTGATGTCAAAATGGCGAAGGTCAGTTTTTGCCAAGAATATACAATTTTTCGAGCTCAACAATCCAAAAAAAAAACGAACCAAATCGGTTAAGAAATAAACTTTTTATCAGGGTGTTCCCAAAACAAATGGGTCACACTGTACGTAGCTTGACAAGACAAAAATAAATTTGTTTGAGTTATTTTGAAAGCGAGTGTATTGATGGTGAAGGTCAAAGATGGTTAAAGTGCGAATTTTTAATTTTTTTCAACTTGATATTTTCGGTGGAAAATTTGTATAGACCCGTTTTAAAGGATGCTGAATCCAGTGGCGCACACAGATTTTTTCTAAAAAAATCGCTAATATTGTTTCCTGAAATTTTGCTCTTAAAAACTAACATAGTAGGCCTTGAAGTCAAAATGGCGAAGGTCAGTTTTTGCCAAGAATATACAATTTTTCGAGCTCAACAATCCAAAAAAAAAACGAACCAAATCGGTTAAGAAATAAACTTTTTATCAGGGTGTTCCCAAAACAAATGGGTCACACTGTACGTAGCTTGACAAGACAAAAATAAATTTGTTTGAGTTATTTTGAAAGCGAGTGTATTGATGGTGAAAATTCTGGAGAAATTGCGAGCAAAATCATTACAAGTGGATATGCTATGTGCCACAAGCGCATCTATTATTTACCTGATTTTTTTGGGTATTCCGCTACACCCTACCAAAAGTTCTCACAAAGGGGACTTGGCTGGAAGTAAATCTGAATAAAAAACTACTTATTTAGAAATTCAAAATCAACTCAATAAGTAACGCACTTAACCATGCAGTTTATTTGTGCATTCCAAGAGGACACTGATGAGTTGATTAGTTTTTTGTCTAAACAGTCACTCATTGAATGAATCTTGGATTTCTACGTCTGATTTTTTATTAAAATTTACCTCAAGCTAAGCCTCTTTTGTGAGAATTTTTGGTAGGGTGTGGTGAGACACTCAAAAAAATCTGGTAAATATCAAACATTTCTGTCCAGTAGCTAGTAAAGGACACTTCCTATAACAGCAAACACATTATACTGGAAACTTTTTTTCTGTCCCAATGAAGCTACTCTCCTATAAGAGCTAAGCCAGACTATTGTGGCAGTGAAGATACTTTCCAGTGACAGTAGAGATGTTATTTATAAAGTTTCTTTGCTGTGACAAATAAGCTATCGTAGCGAAGTGCTCTTTGCTACCATAGTAAAGAACTTGGCTTTCCCCTAAGTTAAATGTGAAATTCTTGGGAGTGACTTTAAAAAAAAATATTTATTGGTGACAAGCGTTAAGTACATGTAATACAGTTAAAAGCAGAATATAGTGTGTGTCGATTATGGAGAGGAACTCATATTTATAAACTAAGAAATGCTTATTCTACACTTTACAATCATAAAGACGTAGTATATAGAACAATAGACAATGGGGTGATTCAGCGGGTGACTCAGCGGTAATGGTCACATAACTCCTATGTAGCCAAAATTTTTAGCTGAGACAGCGGAAAAATTGGCTAAGGTGATGAAACATTTTTATCGGTGTACTGTTTTCGAGTTATCGGTAATTTTATGTGTATTTTTTTCTGGTCACTGATATCGATTATCAGCAAACAAACTTCAGTCGAGAAAAAACATACCACATAGGTTTTTAAATAATTGTTCACTTCATTTGTCAAGTTACTTTAATGCTAAGTTCACTCACACATAAAATTTGTATTTAAAAAAAAATAAAAATGGAAAACACTGCAATTGTGGTAATACCATTGTACTTCATACAGAAGGTGACATCTCCTGTGACAACCATTTCAATATTTAGTTCAGCAAAAATCAACACCGTCGCAAAAAATCGTATTACCTGCAAAAATAAGAGACAAAAATAGCGATAACTCGAAAACAGTAAAGAATCGGACGGGTGTCTATATATACATTTTTGTGTTGTCACCTCCTCTATCTCCCCTTTCTTTATCCATGATTTTTGAGACACCCTGTAAAGTGTGACTATAATAATTCAAGAAAATGTGAGAAAAAAGTGGAGAAAAAGATATGTTTGGATTATTTTTTGTTTTGTGGCATCTCCTTTTCAAAAAATTCTAGCAACATACCCTGTATATTTGACCCCATGTTTAAAAACGCCAAAACGATTTTTCATCAAGCAAAAATCTGTTATCAAGAATAAAAATTTTAAAAACTTTTCCATGTGTTGTTCAGTTGATTTTATACACATTAATATTTTGAAGGCTGCAAATTTTTTACCAGGAAGTCGCAGCAATGTGCGAAGTTGAAATGGGGCACTCTACGCCCTGTGCCCTGTATAATATTGAATTTCCGAGTTCTTCTTGACAACCGGAACGAAATTAGGTAGTTAATCGAGAAAACTGGGATTTATGGTTTCTTGGTGATAGGCTAAGTCTGACGACACAAACTGGGTGGAGCTGATATCGACTCTAAACAAACTAGTAGGTAGCTATACAATGGTAAAATCCCATAAGGAAATTTTTGTTGAGTGTTTTTTAATTTGTTTCAAGCAAATAAGACTTTCAGCAGTGATATTTGGTTGGACAAGAGCTTTGACTATACAGGGTGCGCCAGTATTGCGTGGACGGGATATTGTCGGTTTATAGAAACACATTTTCAAAATTCGTTGCCCAGGCATGCTAGACAGGCCTTGAGACTACAAACCTAAAATATTTTCACTTCATTCGCATCGCGAATAGGTACAGGGTGATTCATATCAAAGTTACATTTTTTTAAATGGAACCCCCTGTATATTATTATATACTTGGGTTCCTCAGTCAATTTTAGATTGACTTCATGTACCACACATGGTATCTTAAATGAACCGTTCACCCGCAAATCGCTATTTTTTGAAAACGTTGATATTTAGAAAAAGTTGAGTGAGTGATCGTAAGAGTTAGAGAACTGGAATTTTTTGGTGATGCTAAGCATGAAATGACTTAATGTAGGCCGTATGTACTAGCTACATTTCTTTTTGAGTCAAAAGAAATCGTCATGCCAATTTATAAAAATTCAATCAGGGATAACTTGATTTCTTCAAATGAAACTATGTAACTTTTTTTATGCGGTCGAATGAAGAATTTTATTAGCTTTCTAGCGATATACGGTTATTAGTTTCTATCTCTGGTAGTTTACTTCCAAATCCACATTTTCCTATTAATTCGACGTTTCTATCAATTCTCAATACCTACCTAATCAAGTATTGCGTGGAGAATAGACCAAGTATCAAAATCTCAAATATTTTATCATGGATCTCAACACTAAATTATAAACAGGGTACAGAACATCAAAACAAGGAAACAAGGGCAATATAATAATTATTATAACAAAAAATGTTCAAAATACCGACCCCTTATTCTATGCACAAATCAATGAATCCTCTGATGAAATCAATTCTCAATCGTCTTAGATTTCTGGAGAAATACAGTGCCGGTGAAAAGTGGTGGTCTAGCTATAACATTTCGACGGCTTAATTTGCAAACGAGCCAACTCCATTTATGCAAATCTTTCAGGAGCAACATAAAACTGTATACCTAAGTTGTTAAAAATAGTATTAGGAATTCGTCTTTGATTGTTAACTTTTTCCTTCTAAGCCTTAGATGGTGAGAGAAATTGGGCGATTCAGTTTGTTTTTTTTAACATAAAAAAGGGAGTTAGCTTCATTGCCCTGTTTATTTTAAACATTTTATTGAGTGGAATGCATGGAGTTGACGTCTTTTCTGTGCATGTTGGAATTAAATTAGGTCAACTCCATTTCAATAAGATACCTACTTTAATGTAAAGGAGCTAAGTCAATGCAAAATGGCTGACTGATCAGGAGTTGACGCTGTTTCCAAAGCGGTATGTTCAATAATTTCCAACAACTAGATATAGCCCGACGTCTCTTCGTGTGTCACATGTTTATACATTCAGGGGAGAGAAGAATTCTTGCGAGAATTCTTGCGAGTTTGCCTAACTGCAAATTTAATAAGTAGCTACCTTGTATACAAGGTATTTTGATTCTTATTAAAAATACTCTATACACTATGAGTGCATCTCCGGTAGTTACAAATTATATAATATGTACATTTTTAGATCACTAGCAAAGTTTACCTATAAGTAAACTTTGTCACTAGTGATAATTAAACATGTTCAATGAGACCCATATTTTCCCATGAACCTTAGTTACTTAGACACGATGCAACGAAATACATCTGGTAACACGACAAAAATGCCTATTTGAGATCAACCAATCACAGCTGATAGTCATTTTAACCAATCATAGCCTGTAGCTTCCTTGGAACACTGTTGTCGGCTTGTTCAAAATTCAATATTTTTGAACAGCGGATTTATGTGGACAAAACTTATCAATAATCAGTTGATTATAACTGTCCTATAACATCAACGATATTGAAACAAATAAAAAATTTAAACATATCCTCGCTAATACACTGGTTAATCCCTTTTGATGAAAAGTGGAAATTCTGAGTGCTTTTCATTTGCAACAAGGCAACGTTGAACGAATTCAACGGATGAGATGTAGATAATAACATGTTAATTATAGTGACAAACAATTGGCCCGGAATCTAGGGTGTACGCTTGTTCTAGTGGGTTCTATGTTCTAAGGGTATGTTTATGAATGGGATTAGCTTGATTTTGTGCGGGCAATTTAAACACTTTCTGATTCAAATTAGGAGATATCGTTCTGTAGAATGATAGACAGTAAGACATTATGCCGATTGCGCAAAAAAAAAAATTCCCAAAAAGTGGAGTTAGCGTGTTTGCAGATTAAGCCGTCGATTTGGAACTTGACAAAAATTAAATTAGCTAGACTATCCTTTGTCCAGTTATTGATGTGAAATTTTCAGTAAATACATTTTGCCCCTCTTTTGGAAAGTGCTAGCCATTTTTACCAAAAAGTGGCATTTTATCTAAAAATATCTTACGAAGATTTGGAGACAGCATCTCCATCTTTTGGTGGTGATGAGAAACCTACTATCAAGAACTATCATACGTAGTATTCACATGATGTAGAAAACTTGAAAAGGCATTCGCCACAATTTCAAGAATAAACGTTTTCTACCCCACACAAGCATTGTTGCTACCAGCATTTTATGATAAGACTATATTAAGATATTTCCCATGCTAAGAATTCTCCCGTCCTCAAACATCTCCAAATTGATGTTTCCACCTACAGTCGAGGACGGTAACTAGATTCGCCCAAAAAATATTCGATATTCACCATAATTACAAACTTAGATAGATATATAGCAGAGGGCTCTGGTCAAAGTAGAACTTCCAAGTACCAACAGATGGTGATTTGGTTTTTGAACTGCTTTGAATAGCCTTTGGATTTGTATGGGAGAGTATTCTCAAGTGTGTCAGGTGAAAACAATTCACGTCACCGATTTTGTTTAAACTCTGGTAGATTGTTGTTATTGTTCATAGTAACCGATATTGAAAAGGATTTTTTTGTAAAAACATTTTAAAACACCTACTTTAGGTAGGTATATGAGTTTGAAATTTTGCACTAGCTTTCTTGAAATTCTTGCCTATCTCACGTCACTCTTACGATCCGTATTCCCAATTAGTGACCATCATACTATCGGAATTGGAGTCGGGAATTTAAAAAAAAGATTAAAAATTTTACAATGATTGATGAGAATTACCATAAATAATGTTTTTCTTGCAAAATGTTTGCAACAAAATTTCTCAACCAAAATTGACTATTTCTTTCGAGAGCAAGAAAGACTTTCAAAGATACCGGTGGCAAATTTATTCCACCTGAATATGGTTTTTTTCTGAAGCGGCTGCTTACCACGTGAACTATGGTTCGATTTATGATGAACAAACATCAATCTAAGGATGTATTTGTTATTTCAATATCATATTATTATTCTGTGTAGCGCGGAATATAAAGGATACGAAAGATTCGTATATTCTTCTAGTTTTCCGAGGACATAATTTTACATGATATTCAATAATTTGATAATAAGAATGATAAAATGGTTCATTTATATCCCTCCAATGCCCATCAAGAGCGTTGTTGTAGACTTAAAAATAATAATATTCGATGACCAAGTTCGAAGTTTTGTCTATAGTTTTTCTTCTCATATCTTATGTAGATAATGATAGTTTGATAAATTAGATTATATTTTGCCCGATTTAACAAAATCACGTGGACAGTTCTGCAAATAAATAAAGTAGAATATACTTATAAAATATTTTTTGATTATAATATACAGTGTGTCCACGGATTGGGTTTCGGTAAGGTATAAGGTATGTATAAATGACAACCATTTTCCGAGTTTAATTTTTCGACCAAAAGTCTTCGTTCAAAGCTCTGCTTGTTTTGAGAAGTCTATAAAGTAAAATTAGTACCCCAATTATGAAAATATTAACATGATAACGCCGTTTTCAAAGCCCCTTATGTTTATTTTAAAAAATTTCCATTTGAAACCACATATTTGCATGGATTAGTTGAAGTTCAAATATCTTGAGAAAGGATACTCCTATAGCCACTTCTATAAAGTATACCTTTTCCATGTAAATATTATGTAAGTATGAGTGCGTACAAAAAAGTTTTGACTATTTGAATGAGTGAAAAGGTGTGTGAGTGGCGCCCCCTACAAGTATGAGCAATTCCGTGCTCAGATTTGAATTTTGCATGTCAAACCCCCATATATACCAAATTTCATCATTATAACTTGATTATTTCGAAATTTATTCAAATAAATCAAAAAATGAAAATCATCTTTTGGGATAGACAAGTTCGGGGTGATCGCAATATTCAAGTTCAAATTCACATTCAATTCATCCAGAAATTTGAGCTGGACTCAAAAATTCTTGTTTTTTGTCACTAAAAGAACAGATTCATTCAAACTGGGAAAATAGGTCGAAAAACTCCCACTGCCTCCTGGACTAATACGGTAGAATCCAGATCAACGTGATGTTATTTTCCTACGACTGTCAAGGAATGTCACTATTGTGCAATCGATATCGATTAGGAAACGTAGCACATTGTGCAACCTCAGGAAATGAAACCATTCCCTACTCGTTACCTAGCAACCCGTGGGAAATGTTTTCATTTCCTACGGTGTGCCACGTTTACACCCAATATCGATTTATAGATTACACGATAGTGATATTATTTGACAATCGTTCAATCGTAGAAAAAGTATAGTGTAAAGCTCGCATGGAATGACCACTTCCTACGAGTATGAAAGTGCGAAGGTTTGTAGCACGAGCCGAAGGCGAGTGCAGCAATTCATACGAGTATCCTTCCATGCTTATTGTACAATATCATGAGACCTGAATAGCGCAAAAACGACTGATTTTCACACACGGAGCCATGGACCGGCATTGTTATAAACCGCAAACAGACACAATCCATCAACCTCGACATTACCAAAATATAAATAAATAAAATTGAAATTTGAAATGTGACGTGACACTGACAAGACCTTAGAATAATTCCTATTTATTAATCTGAGGACAAGACAAATCTAACTACATCTACGCTCTACGACGTACGTGCCTTCGACATCGATGCATCAACGTTGCCAAATGTGATAGATGGAAATGTGTAAATTTTGGTTCACCACGGATCCATAAGTATATTTTTATAAGCAAAAGCCCAAAGGCTAGGGGTTGCGAAAGACATGCATTATGCATTTCTCCCTCACAGATCCATCCACAGACGCGTTTCGCTGTATCACAGCTCATCAGTGCGGCTAGGATCTGCAGGATAGAATCACTAGAATCAGTTTTTTTTTTTCATGGGATCCGGCCCAAGGGTGGAGAATCTGAAACCAGACACCCTATGATCCGAGACCATAGGGTAGTGTGGGGTTCGCCCACTAAACTCCACCCACGCATTAGAACGTCAGGGATAATCCCTTTAGTGTTCCAATCTTCTTACAGTTTATTGACTCTTTGGTACCGGCCTAAGAATCAGAGAAATGCACCGTTTAGCAGAGACGTAAAAGGTAAATGAAATACGAAGATTTGGAGACAGCATCTCCATCTATTGGTGGTGATGAGAAACCTACTATCAAGAACTATCACACGTAGTATTCACATGATGTAGAAAACTTGACAAGGCATTCGCCACAATTTCAAGAATAAACGTAGCAACAATGCGTTTATTTTTGAAATTGTGGCGAATGCCTTGTCAAGTTTTCTATATATTTTGCGCAATTTGGTTTTGACTTATATGGGGATTTTCGATTACGGAGGTGATCACCGCAAATTGAGTATCTTCATTTCCAGTCACAGGTTTCCTTTTGATGGGTTTTTCATACTGACCACTTCCAGTTTCTCTAAATTGTGTTAACAGTCTTTCAAATACTGCCTTATTTGGATGGTTTCTGTTTGGAAATCTTTCAAAGTACACTCTTGATGCTAAGAGGTAGTTTTGATGACATTCTCCCAGTATAAAAATCATGTCGATCCGTTCCTCTTTTGGATAAATTAGCATTTTTTCTACAAAGATCACAAGCTATTGCTAGCACTAATAGAACGATTAGTAATTGAAAATATTAATTAATAACTGACAACTTTAAGGAAATAATAATAGAAGTTGTCAAAATACCATAGGTGAAATAATGTTCCTAACGAGGGTTTGGAGACGGATTGATAGATAATTAAATTCTACATCTGTTGTTGACATAAAAATCATAAAATACAGGGTATCCCATTTAAATTAAACAAGCTATTACCGTTTAAAGATATTGATTATTTAACCATAATTTTTAGACACCCTGTATAAGTTATTGAAAGTTTCATAAGTGTGACATCAAACTTGATCAATTGGTAGACTTGATTATTAATTTGGTTAAAAAAAAGAAAACAACAGCTGAGAAATCAAGCATTAAAATGAATACTACATTTTCGCAAAATTGAAGATATTTCAAAAACCATAAGGTTTAGGTGTATTAAACCTCAATCAAACTTACCTTAATTTTGATCATGCAAACCAAAAATGAAATAGGTAATATACAAGGTATTCCATTTAAAAAAATACAACTTTGGTACGTTTCGTGTTTTAGGGACACCCTGTATTACATGAAAATATTTTTAAAATGTAGCCCTAAAGGGTCCCTATTCATTCAGAAATAAAAAATCTTTGAAATCAGATTATCAAAATAATAAATTGATTGCATCAATTGAAAAATTGTATATTAAATTTCTTATTTGTTTAAGAAGCATATGAGGAAGGAATATAAAGCTGAAGTACTAAGTCATTTTTATGGAAAAGTAATTCATATTTTTTATAGGCAGAGTGTTTATTTAAAAAGTTACCATCCACGTTGTGCGAAACTAGACAGATTTTTGAAATTCGACGAAACAATTCGAAAATCTATTGGGGGGAAGTTTTATTATTAAAAATTGGATGGTGCTAGTTCAACCTCCCTAACACCCAGTGCTTGCTGCCATTGGACGCGGGTGGTGATTTTTTTTTAAAGGAAACCCTGTATTAGTATACAGATTAGGTACAGAGTGCTTCATTATCTTTGATAACATTTTAATCAGCTGTAACTTCTTTGTTTTTGAAGGTATCGAAACGAAACAAATATCAGATTGTATAGTTCTCTAGCAAGTTTTTTTTTCTGTACAAAAAATAATACAGAAGACTAACGATTTTCTGAAAAATTGACCTGACTTATGTTTTTTTTCAAATGGAATGCCCTGTATAATATTGATATTTCGATTCCACACAAAATTCTAAGTATATTTTATAGATTATCTCATATACCTATCTTCAACGGTTTGGGAGAAAATGACGTCGAAACATTTTGCAAAAATTGAATGGTTCACATACAGAAAATAGTGACAATCATAAAAACGTGTAATCACATAACACCTCGTGTAATGAGCAAACTCTGTGATTTGTCAAAGTATTTCAAAGGCGATATTGTAAAATCTAATTAGTTTTTATTGTTCATGCCACACTTTGCGATCAATAAGAAGACTTCAAAATGTTTGTGTGGCAGGTTTCGACGCCATTTCCTCACAAACCGTCGAAGATAAGTATATGTTAGGCTTTATAAAATATACATAGAATATTGGTTAGAATAGAAATGTCCAATAATACAAACAGGTACAAGGGCATTTCATTTAAAAAAATATAAGTTAGGTTATTATCTCGGAAAAGTGTCAGTTTTTTGTTTTATTTTTCAAACAGAAAACAACTCACGAGATAACTATACAATATGGTATCTGTTCCGTTTCGATACATTCAAAAACAAACAAGTTATAGCTTATTGAATGTTATCAAAGATAATGAAACACCCTGTACCTACCTATATTATTTTTCTATGGCCGTCTCATAAAACGGCTCACTCAAGTACATTTTCTACTATATTATAGGTAATTTCATCACAGCACACACAAAAAAATATCACTTCTCTTGGGCGCCCATTCATCTCTGTCTCGAGAATCAGGTCCCAAGCAAACCCATGTTCTGTACTGTAAAGACAAAACGTACAATACAAACATAGGTAATAAAGGAATCTATGAATACGAATTTCCGAAACCCCCAAATCGATAATGTTCAAATTACAGTTTTCTCTACATCATCACTCGCCGCATCTATGAGTGAAAAGCTGAACCCCAGAAAAATGCCAAATCGTGTTTCCTACCTGACCTACCCACAGATGATTCCTTTCCATCTCTGTTATCCTATGCAATATGCCCCATCTTCTTTCTTTGTCTACTGTAAACCTTGGAAAAATCCCAAAATATTTCACAAAAAGTTTCCCCATCCAAAAACGGATTGTTTGTTGATTAAAATCGCAATGTTATATTGATACGCAAATCCATGTGCCTCGAATAAGTTATTTTGGTGATGAAAAATGAAGAAATAGCCGAGAAAACAGCGATTGATGTGACCGTTTCGATACATTCAAAAATAGATCATTTTTGATTGCCCAGAAAACTCTTCAAATTGAATCTAGCTAATTCATGTTACTTCATTGGAATAGTACATCATTGTACATCATGTACATAACATGATCGCGTCTCAAAGTTGTGTTGTTCTCCCGAATTAAAGCATTTAGTGGGTCCATGTCGGGTATAGGAGAATAACATTGCGATACGCCCACCTTAAACGGAAAGGTTGGTACAGAACCGTAATAAATGTCTAGAGTTACATTCATGTGAGTAGTGCCTAGAGTTGCATTGATGTGAGTGGTGCCATGCTGCCTTACTGATGATTTCATATTTGGGTAAAACCGGTATAGGGAGGGCATTGCTCACATGGATGTAACTCTAGACATTTGTTACGGTTCTGTACCAACCTTTCCGTTAAAATTTATTGTGAACATGATTCATTTCTTATACACGTATTGCTCAATTGATTTATCATTGTGATTTAAACTCGGATTCAAATAGGTACATTATACCTATATTATTTATTTAAATTAAGATTAAGAATAAAAAATATAAGCCAAATTTCTTCCAAAGTAGATGAAGTGTTGAGAAGAGCACGAATAAAAAAACTTCGAAATTCAAGCTTTATCCTGAAAATGGGTCAAGTCGGTTAGGTACCTAATTACACACACCTCCAAAAGTCTTGGCCCCCCATGTTTTTTCCCTGTTTCTACAGGTATTCAAAATCTGGTCACATTAATAAAAAAAAATTTTTGACCTTTAAAAGATGTCAAAAATTGCCTAAAATTGGCAATTTTGGCTTAAACCTTTAGAAATGTATCATTTTGAGCAACTTCAAAACCGCATATCTAGGCTATAAAATAACTGTCAATCGTAGTGTAATTTTCAGGATCGGTTTAATTTTTTCCCCTCTTTCGAATGGAGTTATTCATTTTTTTCTAAAACCACTTTCAAAAACCGTCAACAGTGGCTTTTTATTAATTTCAGAGGTCAAAAAGGCACAATGACTTTTCAACAAAGAAAAATCTGAGCAAATAGACTGGGAAAAAAAAGTACTTATTTTAGTGACCAGATTTTTGATGTCCCTAGAAATGGGAATAAAACATGGGGGGTCCAAGACTTTTGGAGGTGTGTGTAGTTTCTGAAATATTCAATGAATTGGATTCGAGCGATTTATATAGTTTGCCTTGTTTCCGGGTAATCCGTAAAACAACAAAAATTTAGGAACAAATATAATACATTGCTGAACACAAAAGCTGCCACCTGCACCCACATCATGTCGATAAAATTTAGTTCATTGTTTAACGGCCAGGTTTTTTTTTTTCTATACTCCACCCCCGATTTCACATTACACCTCATGTGAAACGAATTCCACTCCAACGTTCAATCACATCATAAATATGCTGTGGTTTAATCATTAGGATTCAGACAAATATAGCGAAATATTCGGTTGATTGATTTATCACCGCCTTTATCTGTTAAATACTAGGTAGTTGATCAACCCTACAATTTACCCTCATATTGTGGTATCCACTAGCCACTGAATACACTATAAAATCCTACTTAACCCCCAGTACAGATGTACAGATCAGTTACATCAAAATACAGGTACCTAAGAACCTAGTCAGTCGAAAAAAAAACCTTTCCGCTTCCGCAAGACAATAATGCAGAATTAATAATCTTGTTTTTTAATTAAAAACCAAATTAAAAGTGAGTTCGCTCAAGAATGAATGCATTTTTCTTGTGATTATTATTAAAGTGGCAATCGGTAGTCAGCCAGCTGATCAGCAGTTAAGTATACATGGGTGATTTGACTAATTTGCTTGTTGTCTACAGCACGTGAATGTTTGTAGACGATTCAACCCATCAACGAAAGAGGACTCGTAACTCCTTATAACGGACAGCATATTTACAATGCTTCACATGTGACAGCGATTGCTCGTCTCTACCAAGAAAATTGGAAGATCATGCGTCGCGTCGCGGGAAGCATAATGCCTCTTTTGTGAAATTATTTATTATTTTTGTGTTCAAAGTTGAAATTGAACAAAATTAGTTGTGGGTTTGGGTTAGTTTGTGTTTGGTGAAAAAATAATGAAGTTATGAAGTTATGTTTATTGGACAAACATTGATGATGATTGATGACATAACAAAATTTGTTCATAATTGCTCGTCGTGTGCAGAAGCTGTAAAGACGCCAAGAAAAGAGGTAACTATCACTTTGGCAGATTCCGAAGATTGTTTGGAAGATGCTTCATATAGACTATGCAGGTCCTGTGAACGTAAATTATTACTTGACAATAGTAGATGCTTATTCCAAGTGGCCAGAAGTTTTTATCACAAGAAATATGAATTCAAGATATACTATAAGGTACTGAAGATAAATGAAATTATTTCAAGATTCACATTGTATCTGATAATGGTTCATAATTCACTAGTGACATTTTCCAGATTTTTTGTTTCAAGAAAGGCATTGAACATATTTGTACCACAATCCAATGGTCAAGTTGAGATATTTGTGGACATTAAAAAGAGTATTGATGAAAATCAAAAGGGAGGAACAACCAGAGAAAGAACATATATAAGTCAGTTTCTAGCAGCAATTTGGGCCTTCACCAAATGTCAGCTCTCCAGATGAAAAATCGTCAGCAGAACATATAAGAACGAAATATGAGAATAGTACTGAATTTGCTTATGCCGAAAGACAAACCAGTCAGTGTACACGAATATCAGGAATCACAAAGCAGAAGAGACGATCATCGATGTAAAGAATTTGAATCAGAAGCTTCGGTATATGCAAAAATATTGAGGAAAAATACCTTTAAATGAACACTTGGGGAAATTATTGAGAACATTGGAAATGTTATGTATAATGTCCATATACCAAGTGATCGTCGACGTTTACTAACACTACATGTCACAATCAGCTGAGAAGAAGATATAACAACAATTCAATTCCATTACATCTGTTGATGGATACTTTCAAAATAACTACACGAAATATCATGACCGACAAATAGAAGGTGGGCATGAATATCTAGATAAATCACAGATGATTTCTTTTAGCAGAGGGAAATGTGAACATCTCAGAAGAAAATTTACGAGACAATGAAAGCGATCAGGAAGATAACACAAAGAAGTCTAGACCCAATGGTACCTCAAAACTACTCAAAAGAAGTCGAAAGTTTCAACACTAAATGCAGCTCCTAACCAAGTCGAGAACGAAAAATGTTTAGCTTTCTTGAAGACTTCATTTTATCCGATTATGGGGAGAAAATGTAGGATAATGGAATATGTGGCTACACCCCAGTGTAGAAATTGAAACTTTCTTTTTAATCAGTTCATCCCATTCCTTTGATCAATTATATCTCAAGGAGATATTATAGTACCTAGTACCCAGTCTACCAAATAATACGTACTATTAATCATAACACGACTCATAATAGTGATATCCTTATTGTAAAGTTTGAGAGACTCTACTGATAATTATTATACCTACATATATGAGTGGTAACGACCATCAATAAACGACAATCGTCCCGCTCGATGAGGAGTTGGAATTCAATTCAAATTCGATTCAAAAATACTTTATTGTCAGAGAATAAAATTCCATCAACAAAGCTTACTAAAAAGATAACAAACACAAAAGTTGTCAACTTGAAACTATCAAATTATGAATGTACACATAGACGATTATTGTAATAGTAAAACAATCAAGAATGATTACACTGCACCGTCTCTAATTGAAGGAACACTCATAAAACTCTCTGAGACTGTAAAATAGCTTGTAATAGCATTCTTTTTAGTGAACTCCTGAAAACTCTCACGGATGTTATCATCTTTAGTTCTTTAGGAAGATGGTTGAACATCTTTCTTCCCTCATATACAAAGGAATGCTTTGTATATTCCCTAGATAGAATGGGTAAGGTCAGGTCATAAGCTTGACGCGTCGTCCTAGAGTGAACGCATTGCCGGATTGCGTCCTAAGTTTTTTTTTGATTTTTTTTTAATAAGAAATATTGAACATCGAGACACTTGTCAAAATTACCGTGACAACGGCGTTTTTGATGCTCCCTATGTTTTTTTTTCAACATTTTTCATTCGAAACAACATTGCATGGATTATAAGTGTAAGTATCCACTTTTACAAGATATACCTTTTTCACGTTAGAATGACAGAAAAATCAGAGTTCTACAAAAAACTATTTGAATGAGTGGAAAGATGTGTAAGTGGCGCCTCCTACATGTAAGATCCATACCAAGGCCAGATTTGAAATTTGCATGTCAAACAACCCCCATATACGAAATGTCATCAAAATAACTGGATTATTTCAAAAGTAATTTGGAAATATCAAAAATTAAAATTCAACTTTGACGCCCTGTACTCTCTTGATAACAACAATCGAAATAAACAAGTCGAGGTCGATCGCCATATTTTTGTGTGAGAAATCTGCTGTTACCGAATGTCCCATTACTTTTGGACTGTATAAGGAGTGCCATTTTGAAGACAGTAAGTCATGTCAATAATTTTGCCATTTGAAAGTTTGGAAAATATTTGACTCAATAGCACAAAATTTCACGAAGACCCTTCCAATTCTTTTTTTTTCTTGCTCAAAAAATAAATATTTTATAGCCATTTGAAAGTGTGACAAATTAAATTGAAAGCACTGTACATGGTGGTCACGTGAAAACTAGAATCTCTTATAGCTCAGTTATCTTTTAAGTTACAAAAAATCATTGAATATAAAAAAAAAATAGACCTAGCTTGTCTTTTCTGACAGCTATCATACATTAGCTTCAAGAAAACAAATATACCTATTTCTTTTTATACCCCTACCACAGTTTATTCAACAAAGCTCTGCCCCTCGATATTTTGCACCAGCATCATTGCCAAGTGTCCGATTTTAACAAGGTACTCCATTTTACTCTCCAAATTTATCAACAGTCAAAACATGATAGAATCAAGATAAAATCGATATTATTGGCATCCAAATATGTTTTTTTTCATTCAGGCACGGTTTATTTAACAAAACTTATAATCTCCTTCAAAAATGTCTTGAAAATGTGGCAACAAGATCAGGTTTCTTGTACCTGCGATCTACCACTCGCTTATACTACGTATCGATTTTACGTTGAAGCGTAAAAATATTCATTCATGTTGGTAGTGGTTATGACGAGTTTGTGCGATGTTGCTTTCACATTGTCTGTGTTAAGTGCTCGATTTGCCTTGTTTTTGTGTGATTTCTACACTATTTGTGATTTGACGATATTATTTTTACATTAATATGGTGCGAAAGTGTCAAGTTTGTGGTGAATTGAACCATAAAAACCAGGACTTTTCGTTTCATCAGTGAATATACTGCCATCTTGATTTTAAAATAGATTCTAGGACCTCCTACCTTCTTACTTCAGTGGCGTATCATGTATTTTTGGAAATGTTCGCATTTCATACAGAGAAAAATATATTTTAAATGAAAATCAACACAAAAATTAAAGTAATAATAACAAGTTTGATTATATACATAAAAGACATTCCTGGTTCCATAACACTATGTGACTACAAATTTTAAAAATTTCCAAATCTCACTGGAAAGTAGGTACCTTTCCTTTTTTAATAGTAATTTTCGAAAAAAAAGTGTGAGGGAACCAATAGTTTTTGAGAAAACACTTTCTAAATAAGACAAGCTTTCATAACATTAGTGAGTATACAATTTACAGGGTGTCTCCTTATTGCGTACAATAAATTCAAGGCTTATTCCTAAGCTATAATGACATGAAAAAAAAGTTCATAGCTATAAACTTATGAGTCCGGAAGTGCATTGTTTTCAAGATACAGGATGTTGAACCAATTTTTTTTTAATCGGTTTCGTAACAAATATCCTTGAACCATTTTTTTTTTAAATTTGGCAGATTCATTTTTTGTACCTAATAAAAGCCAATTTTAGCCCTACCTCAGTAAGAATCATATATATTACTAAAAATTTGATGTAGAATCCGAGAATAAAATAATAAATAGGGGTTTCTATTTGAAAAAATGAAGTTGATGGTCGTAACCTATTTTTGGTCCACCCTGTAGATACACATACAATTATCATAAAAAAAACCGCTCTCAAAGATAAGAGTCAACGAGTCCGAGCGTTTTTACCAAAACAAAAACCTGAATTTTTGATGAATTTGTTCCAACCTTTACGGTCGCATTGTATAATAAGTTAATAAAATTCTCATAAAATTGACTAAGTAAAAAGTCGAGAATTTATCCAAAAAATATTTTTCAGCATCATTGACTATAAATGTTCTGCATACAAGTCATGACTCCATTTGAAATAATATGTACAGGGTGTCCCAACGATAGAGTAAAGTAGGTTTTATCATATAGGATATGAAAAATATCAATACCAATATGCGTCACAGGTTAGGGGTGTAGATAGCGCACATTCTGAAAATATTTGGAAACATACAGGGTGCGTCACAAAAGTATGGCACGAAAAAGTATGATTTTTTTAAATGGAACCCCCTGTATATTAATTGATATTTCAACTCTTTCTTCAATTTGGAACAAAAATTGTTATACAACTAATGTTCCTAAATTCAACCGTTATCGAGATATCGCGTTTTAAAAATGGCATTTTTGCAACTTTGACATGCTATAAAACTCAAACTATTCAAGTTAGAGAAAAATGGATTGCACATTCCTATCTTAACTTTTCAAGAGCTATTCAAGGAGATTAAATCCATTATTGTGAAAAAATGTCAAAATGTGCCGAAAAAAGTTGACAGTTGACGTTACCTTGACGTTAAGATGGGAAAGTGCAAACCATTTTCCTCCAACTTGAATAGTTTGAGTTTTATAGGATGTCAAAGTTGCAAAAATGCCATTTTTAAAACGCGATATCTCGATAACGGTTGAATTTAGGAACATTAATTGTATCACAATTTTTGTTCCAAATTGAAGAAAGAATTGAAATATCAATTAATATACAGGGGGTTCCATTTAAAAAAATCATACTTTTTCGTGCCATACTTTTGTGACGCACCCTGTATGTTTCCAAATATTTTCAGAATGTGCGCTATTTACACTCCTAACCTGTGACGCATATTGATATTGATATTTTTCATATCCTGTATTATAAAACCTACTTTACTCTATCGTTGGGACACCCTGTATACTTGAAGTAATTTAGACACCTCTATATATTTCAATAGTTTGTGAAAAAATGCTGAGTTAATTTTTCATTTTCTCGTTTTTCAAAAATTTTTGAAACTATTGAATTTTGAAAAGTTAGAATGAAGCCATCAAATACAGGATGGGGCACAAAAAACTTTCCACACAGGATTTCTTAGGTGTTCGGTGATCAATCAAAAATCGCTTAGACAAGTCAATATATTTTATTTTTTTTTACACTTTTCTTTTGTTATTTTCACTCCCGTTCAGGGGTTGACAGGTACCCTCAGAATTTTAAATGGATGGGGTCGTTAGATAGGTATTTTTGTCAAGATTATCCCCGAAGTTTCAAGTTGCTACTACAAATTATAATTTTTTATTATCAATCTATTTTTGGAGGGAGCCTGTCACCCTTTATTTGGAGTTGCTTGCGCCCCGCCTAGAAGAATTTAACTCCACGAAAAACTTTCTTATTGTTTTGTAAACTGTCAAGTCTTTTCCTGCCAGTATTATAATCTTTTTTTTCATCCCTCATAACCATAACCCACAAGTGATTCCCTTCTATGATACCCCACAAGTAAGTATACATTTGTATTTTCAGATTTATCATTCTAATCCTCCATGACAACTTCTATAATTATTTTTTTTTTATAAATTGCAATATGATATTATAATCTACAATTGGTGTCCAAATTACTCCAATTTGATATTGAACAAACCATGTCTTTCTCAAAGATATTTAATGTTTTTTGTCAATCTATACAATATTATAGGTATGTAGTTACCTATTCACTCACATACTTGGTTGTCATATGCTTTCTTTAACAAATATCGCAATAATTACTTCATATTCACTTATAACCATGCAGAGACTTGTGTGGGATGCCATACATTTTTTTCAATCAAAATCACCCTGTAACTCTCATTAAAGATAAAAACGATCAATAAAAGAAAATCAAATAATTCGAAACATTCCAAACTCCCCGACCTCCGCCCATGAACATCCTTTATCGATTCGCCTGGTTCCGCCTACTCTATCCTCGCGCTGTTGCTTTGACCATGTATGTAAAAAGAGATGGAATAAGGTCCTTGTCCCACCCGTGAAATTTTTTAAATATGTTTTGGATCGCAAAACATAGGAATTTATGAATGAACCGGCTGCTTATGCTCGGTCTACTTTTTTCATATTCAATGCAAAAAAAAGTGTGGAGACCAATGTTGTTGGTATCATCAAATAACTTTACACTGCGTTCCAAAGCTTTGAAGCGAACCTACGTTTTTTTCAATGGAGCCCCCTTTATATTATTGACCATTCCAGAACACGTGACTTTGACATCGATGTCATATTTTCACTGGGTGACAAACAAATCATTATGCTTTCCTAATCAGTTTTTTTTCTAAAATGACTCACAGCAATTATTATTCAACGTTGAGTAGTGATGTGAAGATACCATACGACCAGAAAATCGGCGTCATACACAATATTGATCCCTATGCTCTTTCGATTAGTGAATTGGGAAATTACCCAATATCACTATGGATTTAGTAGATTATGGATATCAACTCACAGTTTTTACACTTGGCAGCACATGAAGGCTTTTTTGCAAGCCTTTAAGCAATACGAATCCATCCGTCTGAGGTGAGAATCATGGATAATTCTAGTTACTGGATGAAATTGCGTATAGTATTTATTGGAAAATATGTTATCAAAAACACCAATATTATTTATGTAAGTATACATAACTGACATAACAAGCTTCAACCTATAAATTGTGTGTGCCACCCAGCAAATGACAGTAGTGACGTCATACTGGAATGGTCAATTACATATTCAGAAAAGCTCTTTTCTCTGATTTGAAAAATATACAGATTGATGCCTATCTGTACTATCTGATGAGCCGTTTGAGAAATATTCAAGTTTGAAATTTATATCTATATGTTTTCATAGTAAACTGAGAAATATCCTTTACTGAATTTTTTTTGGCAACTTTACTTAGCTATAATTATGGCTAAAACAACAATCTCGCGTTCCTGTTACAGGAAAGATCACTTTACTAAAACCATTTCTCCGCAACTAGGCCTATAGTGGTTTTCCGACCTAGCAAAAATGTTTCTGTCACTGCAAAGTGCTTTTGTGAAATAACAAACTCTACTGTGGTACTGAATTTTTTGAATTCAAATATTTTTTTGCTGGGAAATTAGTTCGTGTATTTTGTAAACAAACCATGTCTTAACCTTACTTATTATAATAAAGGTAAATCAACAAAGACTTTCTCTTCCAAAGACCCTTACTTCTCTTCCAAAGACCCTTACATTGCTACCCTTAAATCTGAAAATAAAAATTGAACAACATAGGTGCACCAATAAGTTAAACTGCGAAATAAAAAAATTCATCATTCATAACTATGACCACTTGAGGGTATTAATTAATTCGTAAAATTATACAATACCTACATATCACGCACGCTCGTCGCCCCTCTCTCGCTCCCTTTATTAAATTTTATTAAATTTTGTAGACATTTATATTTTGCTTTATTTTAGTGGGTGTAGAATCTCAAATACAGACCAATTAATGGCCTAGCGAGACTATACACCCCATAGTAGACTAGTAGAACTATCATTGTTATATTTTAGAACTATGATTGTTATTTTAAATGTCTAAATATGGTAATATATTGATTGATTGATTGAAAAAGGAAATTTTGTAGTGAAAAATCAGTGTGAATCAAATAAATTAAAATGGGTGATGAAAAAAGCGAAAGTGATTGTACAGTTATATGATATAGACTTCGATCTAAACATATGAAATCTTTTTATCCACTCTAGATGCAAAAAGATGCGAAACATGGGTAAGCTTTGAATTCATTCATATTTTTTATTTTTATTCAATTTCCTTGCCTACTTATATTTGGAATTCGCAACACTTCTCATAAGCTCTCAAAAATCAACACTAGCAGCAATCACGATAATGATCCCAAGCCAAGCTGCAGTGGTTTATCTAGTAGATCATGCTAACCTAAATCCAACCCAACTGTTGATAGAGTATTAACGTTATTGTAGATATAAAGATAATTCGTTGAATGAATGTCTGCCAATGCGGAAATACCTTTTGAATTTAATATCCGTATAGGCAGGTACCAAGCACACAGTCTCAAAAAACTCTGTACGGTTTCGCTTCTTTTGCGGTCATGTGTATTGAAAATTATTACGGTTAAGCTGTCTTCAGAAACAGAACTTGAAGATGAGGAATCATCATCATCGTCAAAAACTTCATACAACATCATCCTTAATACTTTAACATTACAAATCGAATCATCCATCATTCATCGCTGTTTTGATTTTGTTTGTTTATTTTTTTTGTAAGAATGTCTGCCGAATCTGCACCAGCGCGTTTGTTGAATCTCCTTTACACTGACAGCCATGACCTACACCAGCAGTCTGCATGCACTACACTACCCTACACCGAAATAACAAACACACCTATTATCCGGACACCTTTTAAGGACGAATAAAATGGCGTACATGACATCTCTCACTCGTCTTTTGATTTCCCGTAACACGCGTCAACTTTCAATTTTCTTATAGCCTCGATGTTGGATTTTTCCATTTTTGTAAGAGCGTGAAAGTCTAGTGATATCTCAAAGTGCATAAAATATTCAAGTTTCATCAAAATATCACACTTCATAGAGAAAATCTTTTCTAAGAAGGCCATGATTTATTTGTCGAAAAATATGAATAAGTACTGTATCAACCTGAGGTCAAGGCATTTTGTGTGCAGCGAACGTGTTGAACGCATTGAATTTTCAATAGAACAATAATCAATAGAAAATTACACTCTTACGTATACCTACACGACAATTCTCGTTTGATTACCGCGAAAATTGCATAGTAGGAATCGAAAATTGCATTGTTTACGTATCCATGGTCACGCTCCTTTACAATCACCTAACAACCCCTTAGTTTGTTTATTTTCTAAGTGTGACAGTTCGTATTTTGATAGAGTTTTTTGATAAAATTTCACGTTTTGGAACAAAAACAATACAATCCATTGAAAAAAATGTTAAATATTATATTCTTTGATTCAATTAGTTACCTAATTCGAGTAATTTTCTACCTAAATTACACTCGTGCATCAAAATGATTAGATAATTTTGCATTCAAGCTTATTGCCTGAAAACTGCATGAGTTCATTTTCATATTTTGGAGAAAGAGCCCGACACCGAAGGTGGAGGGCTCTTTTAACATTTTAACATTATCGATAATTTTGATGCACTTGTGCTTGTGCAATTACCCCCGACAATCATCGAGACCTTTTTAACAATAAGTGACTGTTTTTCGTTTTGAGTTCAAATTTGACAAAATATTGGAAAAATATATTTGTACTAGTATTGTTCTGTTGTTTTACGTGCACATTACGTGATAAGGTTGTGTTGTGGCGATAAAGCATATTTGGGTTGATTTGATGTGACCAAATTAATCACGGTTTTCCCAAATTGCGTTTTATGCGGCTGCCTTCGGGGTACATCACCGAATACCTTGACCTTGCAAAATTATCAAGTTAAGGGTCCCTTAGCGTTAAGTATCCTCAAAATAGGTTGGTGCAATCGGCCATTAACTTCTCTTCATTTGAATAGGGAATACCGGACATTGTTAACAGGTTTCGAAAATCTGTTTTTCAGATCTATGATTTTGATGAGAAAAATGCGTACTCGTTATCAAAACAAAACTGACTGTCATACTGAATTTTTGAACGTGTCTGGGGTTAGGTGGAAAAAATAAGATTTTGCCTATGAACCAATTTTCAGACAAATAAATCATGGCCTTAGAAAAGAAGACCATGACTTATAACTACGAAATGTGATATTTCGATGATACTCAGATCTTTTATGCACTTGTGAGACATCACCAGACTGGATTTTTTAGGCTCATTCCAAACATTGAAAAATCGAATATGGCGGCCATAAAAAAAATAAAAGTTGAGGCGGCTTTCGGGAAAACAAAAGACGATTGAGACATGTCATGTACGCCATTTTATTCGTCAATTTTACTAGTTTAGTGAAGATATTTTATCCCAAAAAACAGATAAACATTCCACAAACAAAGCCATACTGAGTGTTGTAGTGTAGAAAAGTGTGCACTAGTGGAGCATAACAAACACACCTAATGTGTCGTGTCAACGACAGCTGTTGTCTACGTCTGCAACTGCTCTGTTTGTTAATTGTTAATTTTGTTATCGTTTAGCTTGGTTCGCGGGAGAAATCCTGAACATGTTCGGGATTGAAATGCATCCGCATTTGAATTTTGTCGTTCGCGGGACACCAAAATCATTGTTTGGAGGTAAACATCCGGCGTTCGCAGAACAAGGATATTGTGATCAGAACTAATTCCGAACACGTTCGATAGATCCTAGAGTCTAAGCAAGAGGATGTAATCCTGCAAACGGACTAGTTTTTGTTTTACAGTGATTAACATTGATCAAAGCACAGAAACGATTGTTCCAGAATTAAGTTTGCTATCCAAAAAGTTGGGGCAAATTATGTGAACTAATAATTGCAAGAGTTACCCAATTTGAAAGATTCATTTACTTTGGAGTTAATTTGGACCCATAATATTTTTTCGTATGACGAACTGTTCTCGTTTAAAAAAATTAAAACCATTTGGATGCATGGCTAAATCGCTAAAATCTGATATGGTGTTTTGTATGTAAAATTGTTTTTTGTCTGATTTGTATTGAAGTCGGGTCAATCACTTACATTCCTACAATTCAATTACGAAAGAGACAGCCCGTGGCAGCATGAGCAACATTCATGTCGAGCCTGAACCGCTTTGTCAAACCACTGATAAAAAGTGGGAAAAGGATGCTCGCTTAATATGATAGATCGGTCCCGAACATGCCTCATGCGTCTTCTAGAACCCGTATGCAATCGGACTCGATCTTAGCCGCGTACGCATATGAGCACGAACGCGAATGAGGCAGCTCGAGGCAACATGAGCATACGTATGTGGATGTCCGAACGAGGCAAGCAAATTTGTTTGAGCCCGTAGACATTCAGCCTCGGCCCAATCCAAACCTTGGCGGTTCATCAAAGTGAGGCACATGCTCTGTTTGTGATCGGTCTGGACGGAACAAAAACAGAATTCATGTCAAGGCTAAGGCGGTTTAACTTGAACCAGTCAAACCAGTGACAAAAAGTGGGAAAACATGTTCGCTAAATATGATGGATCGGTTCCGAACATGCCTCATGCGTCTGCCAGAATCCCTATGCAATCGGCATCGATCCAAGGCAAATGGTCCGTACTTGGGCTGCCTTATTCGCTTTCGTACTAATTGCCCGTCAAAAATATGTCAGATAATGATTATGAATCAGTTTTTAACCCCAGAATTTCAACTGTATGAACTGTATGAACGCCACCGCCACCAACCACCCTGGATAATAACACTATATGACTATGACCTAAGCCAGGATCAAAATACCTACTCAAAAAATCACCACTCACACTGTAAGTGACTCATTATTGAATGCCATATTCTCAGCCTTGAATTGAATTTCACAAATAATGAACAAAATCAATGTATCTCTATCACAGAAACTGAATAGAAGACTATTAGGAAATCACAAATGAATGTCTATAAGTCACTCACAATGATTGCCTTCAGAGTAAGTGAGATCAAGAAAGAGAATATGGGTTCAAAATTCCAATTGCAGCGAAGGGGCAAAGAGTATATTAATGAATCCAATGAGATGAGACCATCGGAAAAATCATATGACAAAGCGACCAGCAGTCGACCAACAACAATCCAAATGGAAAATGATATTCACATAGACGAAGTGTTCAAGATGTTAAGATGGGCAGCTACAAAAATATTTTGCATAGAAACGATGGAGCATTGGTTGTTGAAAGTTGCGATGGAAAGAAAACAAGAGTAACTGAAAGAAGCGATAACTGAGGTCAACAAATAACAGCGAAAGAAAACACTACTCAAGAGCCCATGTTCATGATAACCGGTATTTGAAAGGGATTCTCAAACGAAGGATTTGTAGAGGAAATTGAACGATTGAACCATGAATTAATCGATGAAATAGGTTCTTCCATTTAAGAAAAAATAAAAGTAATTGCCAGAAAACAGTCCCGAAACCATACAAATAAGAACTGGATACTCCAAGCACCATCTCAAGTAACAAAGTGTTTTTTGAAAAAGAGAATCATATTTTTTGACCTTGTCTCAGTGTACGTCAAAGAACAAAGCACATATGAACCTAGCACCATGTTTCGAGTGCTCAGCCTTTGCACATAATATCATGAAATACTGCCCAAACAAAGAATACTGCAATCGACGTAGTGGCGAACACTTACCTAGTGACTGTACAGGGTGCCCCATTTTGGTTGCAATTGCGGGTTATCTCGGTTACTATATCCTACTACTAAAGATAAAACCTTGCGATTTTGACGAACCTGAGCGACTTTTTTCTGAAACAAAGAGAAATGTCATAGGCCCTTTAGTTTTTGAGCGACAGGGTGATTTTGAAAAAGTTGGTTTTTGAAAATATTGACCAATGTTGTTTTTTTTTAATGGAACAATATTTTTATAAAAAACTGATTTTTTTTTTCACAAGCGTTTCATAATAAATATAATATAGTATGGGTCTATTTTGATAAACCACGACAATAATCCCAATTTTCATAATTCGCAATGAAAATTTTGCAGTGGGCTTTGAAAACCCTGGATGTTTGTTATTGTTTACTTGATAACGGTTCTCAACTTTCATGTGTATAAAGTAGATTTGCGATCTTGAGAGAAAACCAGACTTTTTAAAAAAATTAAATTATAATAAATATAATATCACCTATTTCTTGAAATGCATTTCAGATGCCGCTTAGACATTCTTATAACCTACTCAATACAAAACAACTTATAACGATCAAGGTCGAGTTGATGTTTTGTTAGTGTTCAGAATTTAATGTGACGAATATTACCAATTTCCATAACAAAAAGAAAACAAATTATACTAAGTCTTCCAAGAGCTTTTTATTCAAGACTATATATAACCTTTATATGCCGGAGGGAATGGAAATGGTGATCGTGTTATGTCTAGATCAAGCTACATGATGACGCATTTTTTTTTTAGATGGACGTTTAAATCGTAATTTTCTCTGGCACTCTTCATATCGTATTTTTGAAACATTTCTGGTTTTGGATTGCGAATTATGGAAATTGGGATTATTATCGTGGTTCATCAAAATAGATCTACACTATCTATTTGAAATTTTTGAAAAGCTTGTAAAACGACAAATCAATTTTTCAATAAATATACAGGGTGTCCGGCAAGTATATGGCATAATTTTGGGAACGTATAGGGAAGGTCAAAATAACGTCAGTTTGTCATGTAACTTTTTTTTTAAAATGCCTCCTAACGGAGATACTGAGCCCTAAAGGGGTACCCATCGATTTGATTTTTTAGCTCTAACTTTTGAACCGGCTTGTATAATTTGATAACATTTTAGTGAACATAGTGAAGTCAATATTCGAAATTGTAGGGGGAACCAGGAACGGACTGGCCACCAAACCTATTGGGTCCAATTTTAGACAGGTGTCATTTTACAGAGATGAAAACTACTTTTTCAAATACTCTGATCTTTTTTCATCAAAAAAGGTGCTCGACTTTTGTTCCGATTAAACTAACCGTTTTCGAGAAAAATTGATTTTTGTTTTTTTTTTACAGGTTACTGCAATAATACACTAAAATACTACGGCGAGAAACCTGTTGCAAGTATTTTTGGTATTGAAAAATTTTTCGACACTCTCAAATTGATTGCCTATACTGGAATTAGTTAAAAATTGGGAAGAAAATCAAAACAAAAAAATAATTATTTTCAAAAAAATTGAAGAAAATTTATAATTTTTTTTTTTTTTTTTTTTTTGACAAATTCTAGTGCTGTCAATCACTCTGAGAGTGTCAAAAAAAATCCATATCAACAGCAACAACAACCGGTGACTCGCCGTAGTATTTTAGTGTATTATCGCAATAGCCTGGTGCAACAAAAACCCATTTTTCTCTAAAACGGTTGGTTTTATCGAAACAAAAGAAGAGCACCTTTTTTGATGACAAAAGGTCAGAGTATTTGAAAAAGTACTTTTCAGCTCTGTAAAATGATACCTGTCAAAAATTGGGCCCAAAAGGTTTGGTCGCCAGTCCGTTTCTGGTTTCCCCTACAATTTCAAATATTGACTGCACTATGGTTTTATGAATCTTTATGGCCTACACAACATACTAAAATCTCATCAAATTATATAGGACCGTTCGAAAATTACAGCAGATAAATTAAATCGATGGGTACCCCTTTAGGGCTCTGTATCTCCATTAGGGGGCGCTTTTTTTTTATGTGAATGTAGTGATGTGATATTTTGTATTGTTTGATTTTATTTTACTTCATTTTAGCTCATTTTACATACATCCGTTGATTGTTAAATTTAAACCCATATTCTTACATTATATAATGAAAATTGTTCGTCCACATTACTGTTGTAGTTATTTTAGCTATTGCATAATGTTATTTTTTTTTGACGATTGTAAAAAATCCTGTATTTCACTAGCATGAATAAATTCAGTATTTCAGTATTAGAGAAAAAAGTTTCATGACAAACTGGGGTTATTTTTCCCATTAAAAAAAAACAACATTGGTCAATATTTCAAAAACAATAACATCTGGAAAAAACTGATCACGCCACTGGATTTCAGGTAAAAGGTTCTATTAGAGCACGTTTTGACATTTTTGAGAAGTTACCAGATTGCTGAGATACTAAGGTTATCCAAAAACGCAACTTTTTCAAAATCACTCTGTCGCTCGAAAACTAAAAGGCCTATGACATTCCTGTTTGTGGCATCTTTCGTTTCACAAAAAAGTAGCTCAGGTAGGTACGTGAAAACCGCGAGGTTCTATCTTCAGTAATAACCGAGATAACCCGCAATTGGAACCAAAATGGGACACCCTGTACTATGGATGTCCCCAAATGTGCCAATTGCACGAAAATTAAATTTAACGACCTTAACCATTCCGCTAGAGATATCGACTGTTTAGTTTACAAAAAGGGGGTATTAAGGTTCAAGAACAGCATAAATCACGAGGGTTTTTAGAAAATACTCAATTCGAAAACGAAAGACATCCTGAAAACCAGCACTTATTCTGGAATAACGAAAAGCTTTGATATCATACACCAAAATGTGCAGTCCATTGTAAACTCCTTGAACTTGGTCAATAATCTATGAGCGATACATACAAATTGCATGTCTGAGCACTGGAGATCTAAAGAGGTACTGGTGCATATAGGCCTTCAGGATTTCAAACTAGCAGCAGCATTTTGCCGGGTGGCCAGCATGAAGGATGTGCAATTCATATTCACAAAATAGTAAGTAAACACGATCAGATATTATTAGTGTTTAATCTAAGAATGAGTTGCAATATTCCAGGGTTGACTGTGATATGAATAATAGAAAATGTGTTGTTTTTTGTTCAAAGAATGCCATCAGGAAACATTGCACAATTTATGACAGTATGGAGAGACTACTGTGTAGTGTGTGTGAACGTAGCAAAAATGTAATAATCGCTGGGACGTTCAATATAGAATTGTTAAAAGACAATAAAAATAGACTTGACGGCCTACAACAATCGATTTTCAAAAACACCCGCGTAACTTTAACTTCGAACTCTTGTATCGATCACATATTTGGGAACGTTGAGTTTGTGCACAGACCGCGAAGTGATAAAAATACGCATATCTCTGACCACAACGGACAAAAAATCACTTTTACAACAGACTTGAAAACAAAAATACCATCAACGTATTAGAGGTTTTTTTTGAGACAAGAATTAACATCACTTTGAAAAAATGAATGTGAATCTTCAATCCGATGTTTTCATGAACCACTTTATGAATATTTTCAACCTCTGTTTTCCATTGATTCTCACACCTAAGCGTAAAAGTCGTAAATATGTAGGAGATCTCAGAATGTGAAAATGGACTCGATAACATAGAACAAAGTTATCTTGAACAACACCAGAACAAGCGTGATGCTATTTTGTACAAGATAGTCAAAACCTGAAAAAATATTCCTTGGTGAAACTGAAGTATGTATGCCTTGCGAGCAATACAAAATCTCTTGGACTTTGCATGGATGCATTTCTGAACTGGTCTGATCATTTCACTGGACGTCTCTTGAAACTCAGTTCGGTCTACTTTGTCATGAGAAGTGTAAGACATTATCTGAACATCAAAAGCTTGAGAACTCTATATTTTGCTTACTTCGAATCTCTGGTAAAATATGATATAATTTTCTAGGGCAGCAGCAGACTGATAGATCAAGCCTCCACAACACTGAAGCGCAAAATTCATGATCCTTGAATAGAATGCCAGATAGAATGGGTTATCGGGACAGTAAAGTTGTAGAGAAACTCTCAAATCTAATGGACTCTTAACAGTATATGCAATTTACAGTGTGTTTGATTTTGATTGGCGACAATCCTGTATTTAATTATAAATAGACCGCTTTATCTTTTCATAAAAAAAAAATTGACATGTCAATTCCATGGCTTTCTATGACTATAATAGAAGTGCCCCAAAAATGTGAAAAGTTATTAGGCATTTTTCAAATCTGACAACGGATATTGTTTCTGAATTTGGCATATCCAAAAACCCCTATAACGATAATTTTGTTGAGAATTGTTATACAAGATGTTCAAAAAGTCAAGTCAAATATTGAGAAAGATCAATATTTCTAACGGCCCTGCATAAATTCTAGCGAAGATATGATTAGAGAGATTTCAATGAATGAACTATTGATAAGTAGAAAGTACGA
This sequence comes from Orchestes rusci, assembly GCA_958502075.1. Classification (NCBI taxonomy): domain Eukaryota; kingdom Metazoa; phylum Arthropoda; class Insecta; order Coleoptera; family Curculionidae; genus Orchestes; species Orchestes rusci. Next base: position 53,863,692 of record OY293303.1, on the reverse strand, counting down.
ATAAGAATTCGTATAGTTTCGCTACTGTGGCTTATACGGGGGCTATTCAAAAAGAAAGCAACACTATTTTTTTGTTTTTTTTTTAACACATCCTTATGCTCGTACTTGGAGGAGTACTTTTAAATAGATACTCTAATCATATCGATATTATTATTATGAATGAATACCTTTTAGACCTACATTTTTGAACTCTCGGTATAAGCTAGACAAACAAAACTTATCAAGTGTATAGTTCGTGCATGTCATACCTAAATAGATGACAAAGAGTTTTTGGAAAATCTTTCCTAGAATTAATTCAGGGTGGTTAGAAAAATTGTCTTTTTTTCAATATTTGACCTGACTTTTTGAATATTCTGTATAACATTTATAAACAAAAAAAGTATAGGGGTTTTTGGATATGCCAAATTCAGAAACGCTATCAATTTTAATTTTTTTCAAAAATAGGCACCATTTTCCAATGCAAGTTTATCATGACTACAAATACTACAAAACAAGAAGTGAAATAGTAAATTTTCCCATTCATAAATTGATTTTAACAAAAAAAAGCATGAGCATGAGCATATAGGGACGTCCGAACGAGGCACGCAAATCTGTTTGAACCCGTATGCAATCTGCCTTGATCCGAGGCAAATGGTTTGTTCTCGGCCTGCCTCATTTGCGTTCGTTCTTATATGCGTACCTGGCTTCGGCAGTTGAAGTGCTCTCATCTACATATACGTAAACTTGGTAATTAACATCACATCTGGACAAGCGCACTTCGTTTTTTCTCACGTTTGCGTTTACGGATTTACGTGACCGTGCGTGTCTTCACGTAATGAACTTTATCCCATGTACGTAATCCGAGGTATGCCGATAGGGTCTACAATCTTGGATCATATCTGTCAACAAATTAATGTTGACCACTGGTACGTCATATTCATATTTTGTTTCAAAATTCAGTTAACAAATATCTCAAAATTCACTCAACGAATGTCGCCTCGCATGAACAACTAGAAACTATATTACGTAGATACAAAATTGTTCGAATGAAAGATTCATGAATTTTCCTGAAGATTTTATAATAACTAAGCGAAAAAAACAAATCAATATTGTAAATCCGAAAAATTTGTTTTTGTTTTACATGGTTTCCCATGATGGTTGCGATAAATTATTGCATTATTCGCCGTCATTGCAACAATACACTAAGTTATTCAAAGTCAAATAAGTTGAAAGCAGCTAGTCCAAACATAGGCAATCTATATATTTTTGAAAAGAGGAGAAATCTTGAATCTGTGATAAAATAATGTGCATTCCATTCGAAAAAATTACAATTTCTCCAAGAGTAAGTAGAGTTTATTTGATAGAATCAAACTTTTCCACATTTTCCTGGTTTCCAATAGTGATAATCTTCCGCTTATTTATTATGAAATCTTCAGAGAAAATCATGAAACTTTCATCAGAACAACTTTTTTGTATCTTTTTGAGTAGAGTTTCTAAAGGGGTGGCCAATAATAAGGAAATCCCTGTACAGGGTGTCCCCTTTTTGTTGTCTTCCTTATGAGTGAAGATAGAGATGCGATTGGTGCCACTTTGTGGAGAAACGAACGATGTCACCAATAAACTGTTCATAAAGTTCACTCCGTTTCCTATATACAGGGCGAATTTGAGAATTGTCCTGTTTGTACATTCTTTTCTTGTAGAGTTTTTTGCTTAAAATCCAGTGATGTAATCGGATTTTTTTTAGGAGTGACTAATTCGGAGATATAACGCAGAAATATGTCTTCTTAAATGAGACACTCCGTATATTTTTGTTTATTTTGAAAAGGCTAGCTCTGAGTTTTCCAAAAATATAATTCACTTATTACTTCTTCCTAATAGTAAGGGAGAGATCTGCAATTTTGAAAAGATCAAGATAATAGTAGGCCATGGAAGCTAATTGAAACATTGTTTGGTTTAATGATATTTTCGTACTTCCGGGACTGAAGTATTACTTTTTATCCCTCCGGGATATAATATCTCGAAAACCTCGGAACGAAATTGAAAAAGTAATAATTGTGTAATACAATAAGAGTGAAGTGGATTTGATAGCGCCATCTCATGATAAAAATGTAAGTCTGGAGTAACGGATTACACAAAATCAGTAAAATTCACTTACTAGAAAATCTCGGACGCCATTTTTTCTAACCCAAACAAGAAAAAATAATCACAATTTCGATGAATGACGTTCATGTTTGATTCACGAGTCTTCCTCTTTCCTTTGTCAATGGTGTAGTTTCAACATATAACAACATTACATACATTACAAATGGTCTAAATAAATATAAGTCGCAACGGTTATATGGTAGTTTGTCAAACGCCATAGTGCATGGCCTTACAAAACAACGCATTCGCCATCGCAATATCGCATTCTAGTTTTCTTTGTACTTTTTATATACTCCCCGACAATAAATTCCGTCAAAATTAAGCTCAACTATATTCTGTTGTACCTGGTTTGTTTGTAAAAGGACGTGTTGCAGATAGCTCCGATACTAAACTCAATTCCGGGAGGAATCGAGTTCTAGAAGTAACACAAGTATATACGCAAATTAGACAGTGTCAAGCGTAAGCCATTAGGAAATCAACAGAAAGGTACAAAGAATTAATTATTGAGACAAAACGTAAACCCCGTATCACCATATACGTATTATTAATAAGTATAATATGCGTATCACACTAAGACTAACAGTGAGGTTAACGGATTACTGTCCCACATTGAACTCGATATTAGTCTATGATACTACCGTACCTGGAAGGGACCCATGATACTACGACAAACAAGATACCCAGCAAACATGCCATCCCGGCAATGTAACTCTATAGTAACGGCGATGCCTGCAATTCTCATTGGCAATGTACAGGCAGATATCACCTGAGGAGTATCAATTTGGCACGCCGGCCGTCATTTGGCCGCAAGGCATTTTGCCATGATGGATAATTGATGGCAAATCACTACTTCACCATCAAACGTCAAGGAGTGTTAAAAAAACACCACCAATTCAGTGCATTAAATTTATTGGCATATTTCAGTTCTGGTTCTGATATTAAAAAAAAAATGTGGTTAGGATAACAATGACCGGGACAATATCTAAAACTAAATGCAATTTATTGTCTTTTTCTGTTTGTGCGTCGTCCTATGCGAGGCCCTTAAAGATAACGTGAAATTGTTGACTGGAAGTGGATTAGCCTTGAGTGAGTCTGCAATCTGCAATAAAAAAATGGAGATTTTATGTTTGAGTGCTTGAATCGCACATTTTAGCAATGTATGTTGAGCTGATAAACGCCTTCCTTCATTCACCATTGTTGATATAAGTACAGTACCTACTTTCATCAAGTATCAGAAAATGATAGGTACAAAATCAACTGATGCATTTCTAAGAAATAGTAAGATATAAAACGTAACATTCTTACCACAAATAAGTCGAACCATACCACTAAAAGCATATGAAAGGGTGGCTTTTTATTCCGTCTTGCCTATTGTCCAGTTTTGATTACACCTTTAAATGTTGATAAACTGAGCCATTCGTGTCCAATGAGCTCGGACATAACCCTTTTTTTGTAGCATGTGCATATGTAGTATGTAGCTTCTTGTGTTCTTTCCCCAATAAGTCTTAGAACGTAATCAAATGCACGAATAACCACCTGTACCTGTACTGTGAATGAATTTGTTTCAATTCAATACGAACTTATTTTTGTTCCACACTCACTGCACAAATCCACAAATAAACATGTTTTTGAACTGAAACGAACAAATGTACTAATTTGAGATTCCTAGTGAAACACACTGATGATTTTAGAAGCACTTTTAATGGCGTGAAAGCATGAAAAAAGGGGCACACAAACTTGGTGATGAAATATCGGTTAACATGTTATTGTTAACATTAACAATTGTCGTGACATGGACAGTATTTTAACATCTATCAAATGTCAAACCTAAGGGTTTGTCTACACATATTTAGGGACTCCATAATGCACTGTACACACTATGAGTGCATATTCCTATAAAGATTGATTTATAAACTTGCCGTCCGCCGTTACGGTTGACGTTCGCCGGTGACGCTAACGTTGCCGTCGCCCAATGCATTTATAAACTTTTATACCGTCGATTGTCATCGAAGATTTTCAATTTTTTTGTTCACTTACTTTGAAGTTAATGTGTTTTAGTTCAGTGAGATTTGGTGACTGACTCGAGTATATTTTGGTACAAATCTCAATTTTATGATATAAAAACATGAATTATGGGAACAAAAACCTATTGAGCCATTTTCCTATGACTTCATCTACGAACGGCGGACGGCAAAAGATGGAGATGAACGATCTCTAGCGGTGCGTCAACGGCAGACGGCATGATATAAATGTATGCAGGCGCGTCCATATTTCTATCTCGAACGTCAAACGTTAGCGTTAGCGGTAACGGCGTAGGGCGAGTTTATAAATCCCACTTAAGAATTGCTCTGCCAAAAACAAATACTGGGATCCGGGATCTGCGTCTGCGCATTTGTCAAATGTCAATTGTAAACTGAAAATATTGGCATCGTTTCAGTCTTAAAGTACAATTCATGGATTAAATATAACGTATCGTTTCCTATTTACTCAATGATTGATAATAAAGCTTTACATGAAGATCACCAGTTAACATGTGATTGAACATTGCTGTATGCAAGGCTATTAAAAGGCATTGGCTATTGTATAAAGAAAATGTAACTTGGCTTCACAGGCATATTGAAAATTGGAAATTTGCCTTTTTATGGGTAATGTGCCAGTACCTTTTCTTTATTTGACAAACAATGCATGTTTGCAGTTGTTATTATTTTGCAAATAATGCACATCAATAATTTGCCATCATGATGCCAACGATGCCATCATTAAATATGTACCTTGCCGACCAAAGGTGTTTGCTGGGTATGCTCACTAGCCGAACGAGTTTCGAACTGAACTGCGCATCAAGCTATCCGGTGACCCAATTGGATAAAATAGCATTGGAAAGCATGGCTTATATTGCGATTTTGATGAATTCTGATGATTATAGTTGGTTATTTACCCCAAAATGAATAATATGTATTTAGTTGGTTATCTATCTATCCAAAATTGATATTATAATCTACGCAAATCCCTCCAGATAGGTTAAATAGTATTTAAAAAAAGATCATATTTTCAATTTTGCCGTTACATTGAAAAAACCAAGGAAATAGTTATTTTCCTAACAAGTTCGCAAAGTGATGCTTTCCCGCACGCAAAAGCAGTTAGACGAACGACGCGAAGCGGAGTTCGGATATGCTTTAAGGGCGGGAAAGACACTTTGCGAACTTGTTAGGAACAATATTTTTTCTACGAGCGTTCACAGATTAGACACGAAAAACTTTAGATAATATATTATTTGAACGCACTTAAAAACATAGAACTTGAGAATAATGATTATTTATGCTTAACAATATATTTATATTGAAAGAACAGTTTGTGGCGGCAGCTGGAAATTGGATAATATGGGTATAATCAAAATCATAATTGATTTATTTGATATTTGAAATGCAAGGGCATGTCCGATCACTGTTCATAAAATTTGTCGCCTTATTCCCTGCTATTGGCAACACTGTTTTGATTTGACATGACACTCTAGACAGCTGCGTCATTAAGACCAGTCAGTCTTCGTTTAATCGTTTATACTTTTATAAATTTGATTGTCCGTTTGTTTGCATGATACTACTTTAGTATCATGGTTTGTTTGTATACATGATCAGGTTTTTTTGATGCCAGTATTCAGCTCAAATCTTTCGAAGATTTCCGATAAACACAGTAGTTTGCACCAAAATCAAGCAAGAACAACTCACAAATGCCGATTGAAAGTCATCATTATCAATGTTTGTTTACGTTACTGGCGAATGCGTTCTTAACGCAAAAAAAAGAATTGTGTGTTTCATTTTGATTTTGACTGAAAAGGGAAAAGGAAGAAGAACACTATTTTGTGCATTACAAAGTGCATTATCTACAGTTTGGTTGGCATGGAACGAAGTTTAAAACAACAAATTGGTAGGTAGTTATTTGACTTGACATTTGAGTGCGGGAAAAGGTTACTTTGCACACGCAAATGAGTGTGCGAAGTGGCTACTTTGCGCACGCTCGTAGAAAAAAACATTTTCCTTAGTTAGTTTTCGACGTTAGAAAGGATGTTTGAGGTGAAACTTTTTTATTCAAGGTCGCGACAGACTTGGTTCTTTGTGATTTTGTGTGGTTTTTTGTGATTCTATGTTCTTTTTTTCCTTCTTTTGTGGTCTTATGTGTTTCTTTGAGAATCTATGTGGTTCTTTGTGATTTAATGTGGCTCCATGCATGTGGTCATTGTTGTACTATGTGGCTTCTTGTGGTTCTATGTGGTTCCATGTGGTTTTGTGGTTCTAAGAGGCTTTTTGCTATTCTATGTGGTTCTAAGAGGTTTTGGCATGTGGTTTCTATGGTTTTTTGTGTTTCTACATGGTTCCATGTGGTTCTATGTGTTTTTTTGTGGTTCCATGGTGTCTTTCGGTTCGTTGAGGTTTGTTTGTGTTTCTATGTGGTTCTATGTGTTTTTTTGTGGTTCCATGTGGTTTTTGTGGTTCCATGTGGTTTTCAGTGGTTCTATGTGTTTTTTGTCGTTTTTCAGGTTCGTTGTGTTTTTGTTTGTGTTTTTATGTAGTTCTTGTGATTCTATGTGTTTTTTTGTGGTTCCATGTGGTTCTTGTGGTTCTATGTGTTTTTTCGTGGTTCTTGTGGTCCTATGTGTTTTTTTGTGGTTCCATGTGGTCCTATGTGTTTTTTTGTGGTTCCATGTGGTTCTCAGTGTTTTTTTGTGTTTCTATATGTGGTTTTTGTGGTTCCATGCGGTTTTTCTGGTTCTATGTGGTTCTTTGTGGTTTTGAGAGATTTTTATTATTCTATGTGGTTCCATGTAGATTTCCTGGTTCGTTGTGTTTCTATGTGGCTCTGTATGTTTTTTTTGTGGTTCCATGTGGTTTTTCTGGTCCAATTGCGATTTTTCTGGTTCTATGTGTTTCCTTGTGGTTTTTTGTTTTTCTACATGATTCGATGTGGTTTTGGGCAATTGCAAATGTCTCTCTTTGTCACAAAAGTCGTCTTCAGAAAAATGGTTTGAACAAATTCTAGCATATTCAACATTAAAACTGTCCTTTTGATAACACTTCTGTATCCATATCTTGCGAATATACTTGGATGTTGGAAACCGAAATAAACGGTATTTACACGGACGGTTTTCTTTATTTTTCTTATTGCTGCCTCTGCAGAACATCACGGCACAGTACACCATCATCAAATTATGCGAAATTCACGAAATAATAAGATATTTATTATTTATATTATCACACAAATATCAGAACAACAATATTTACATTGCAAACTGACAGAAGCTTGACAACATAACCTCACAAGGGTCACCCGACAAGATGCGCGTGAGCTTATCTGTTTGTCGTAGTATCAAGGAAGGGACCCATCCGTGCTGTTTACATCGAGTTGACTGAAGACAAATTTTCGACTAGAAAGAGATAGAGACAGAAAGGGGTGTCTATATTTGTCATATCTGTTGACATAATATTAGCTGTGTTTGTTATGCACCACTAGTGCACACTTTTTCACACTGCAACACTCAGTGTGCTTTTGTTTGTGAAATGTTTGTCTGTTTTTTAGGATAGAATCTTAGTACGTTTAGTAAAGATATTCTATCCCAAAAACCAGGCAAACATTTCACGAAGAAAGCCACACTGAGTGTTGCAGCTAATATTATGTTCAATCAATATGTAGCTTTCTATAGTTTGGGTGCCAAACAAAATGGTTAATTTATACAGTGCATTTGGGTGTGGTAATAAATACACTCCAGAAAAGCAGATTTCATTTTTTGGCTAAGTGATATAACTCCAATTATTAAGGACAAGGGCATGCACCTTAAGTATACCTACACGAAATTGTCCTAGTTAAAAGGGCCCTACTCACACTCCTGCAGCAGGGGCAATCTAGGCCTGCCGCAGGAGAAACATCCTTGTAAAGTACGTTTTGTTTTGAAAATGTGACAATTTCACATCCTGTTCGAGTTCGTTGGTACTACTAACATCATTTCCAAAGTTTGTTTTCTCATATCTTGCTTGAAATAATGCTAGGAAGGTATGAAGGGGCCCTTACCGCCCTGATTAGAAGGCGATTTAGGAAATTGCCCCAATCGCCCTGCCTCCTAGATTGCCCCTGCTGCAGGCGTGTGAGTAGGGCCCTTTAGAAATTGACGATGGTAAACACTCCAAGAAATGCAAAAGTTTTATTTGGACATTCCTCAAGTCCCCTATCAAAAAACACCATATTTATTAGTTTTAATGTGACCTCAAAAATAAAAGTATTTTCATTTTTATTTTAAGCTATTATAGTCTTACAAGTTTATACCTTAATACCTTTACTTTACTCAATACACAGGTTAAACATATAAATCACCCTGCACCTACTACCTACCCTTTATTTTCTCAACTATTTAATCGAATTACGGATCATCTAAGTATACTTCATTATTTACTAATTTGTTTCTTATTTTGCATTTTTCCAGATAGTTATTTGAAATATATAGATCCATCATATCATGAAAATTAAGACTACTAAGTATGCACAGAATTGTAGTAATTTTTTTCCAAGCAAATCAACCGCTTTTTCAATTTATCTTCAAACTATTTGAAAACCTCCGACTTCGCATAAGGACAATGAGTGTGACAAAGATAGCAACACCTTTTGAGTCCAACCAAAATATACCTATGCACCAAAAAAATACGACTAAAATTGCCTCAGTTGTCGACACGACAGGGGCCCCCTTCCAGTTACGTAGTATCGAGTTCAATGCTGTCCCACACTACCGCGGTGTGACAGTGTTGTCGGTTTGGAGCTTGAGCACTCCACGAACAACAGAGACGGATTAAGGGAAAAATGGACTACGACGGTTATTTAACAGATGATGGAAAACGAAGAAGAGAAGGTAATGATATAACTGAGAACGCTTATAAAAACAAGAAATGTATGAGGAGCCCTGATCAAGTTGCTAGAAGAGAAGAGAGAATGGAGATGGTTATCCAAATGCTACAAAACTCAACCACGGAGATGAAAGAACTACGAAAAGAACAAAGAGACTTCAAAGAAGAAATACTGACTCTGAGAACAGAGAATGAAAACATTAAAAAAGAAAATCAAGCAATGAAGATGGAAATCGGAAACATAAATCAAAAATTGGATGCAATGGAAAAGGAAAGAAGAATAAATAATATTGTAATCAAGGGGATAAAAATAGCAGGAAAACCAGGAGAAGAACAAAAAACCGAGGTATCAAAATTTATTACGGAGAAATTAGAAGTTAGAGTGGACATTAAAAATGTATACAAAATCGGGAAAAAAATGTGGCTGGTCGAACTCAACAATAAAAATGATAAGCTAACAATCATGAAAAACAAACAGAAGCCGAGAAAACTTGAGTACCCTATACATAAAGATGAGAGAATTATACAATCCAAAATCAGGAACAAGGCTAAATTAGAAAAGGAAAGAGGACAAAATGTGAAAATTGGCTTTCAAAAAATTATCATAAACAATGAAGAATGGAAATGGAACAACGAACAACAAAATTTTACAAGGATTGTGAAAGTACAACCAAAAACTTAAAAAACAATAAAACAAGCACGAGACAAAATGGTAAAACGACGAAGGATTTCGAAATGGACATTGATAAGGAGAACCGAAAAGAAAAGTTGAACAAAAATAAGTAAGAATTTGAAAATTGGAGAAAAGGAACATGGAACATAAAAACAATTCAAGGAAAACAGGACGAACCAGAGACAGAATTTGAAAGAGCAAATTGGGACATACTGACATTAACAGAAACAAAAAAGAAAGGTAATGGAGATATTATAATGCAAGATGAACATGTACTCATATACAGTGGTGTATCTAAAGAGGAGCGTGCAAGAGCAGGAGTCGGATGTATAGTTCATAAAAATATGAAGAAAAATCTACAGAAATGGACGGCTGTGTCTGAAAGAGTTTTAGTAGTTGAACTCAAGAATGAAAATGGGAACACAAGAACCATAGTGGCAGTATATGGACCAAACGAAGATGAGGCAACAAGAAAAAAAGACCTGTTCTGGGAGGAGTTGACAAAAACTATGGAAACACTGAAGGGAGAGATCTATCTAACAGGTGACTTCAACAGCAGAGTAGGGAAAAAAGATGAAAATTACCCAACAGTGATTGGCCAATATGGAGAAGATACAAGAAACAACAATGGCAAACGGTTGCTTGACTTCTGTGTGATGCACCTAGTCATTACAAATACACTCTTCCAGCACAAAGATATACACAAATACACAAGAGAAGTTATTTCCAGAAAAGAGAGATCAATTATTGACTATGTGGTTGTAGAGCAGAAAAACAAACCAAATATAATAGACACACGAGTGAAGAGAGGACCAGAAATCGGAAGCGACCACTTCTTGGTAACAACAAAGATAAGAGGAAGACAAGAATATCGTGAGAGAATAGAGAAAAATCATACAAACCTGAAACCAAAACATGAAAAAGTCAAAGCCTACAAACTGACAGAAGTAGAAGTGGCAGAAAAATATGCACAAGAAATTTCCAAAAGATGTGAGAGATTAAGAGAGCATATACATCTACGAACTATTCAGGAGATGTGGATTAATTTCAAACCAATTATAATGGAGACAGCTACTGAGACATGTGGAATCAGCAAAATACTAACTAAACAAAAACAAACGGCATGGTGGAACAATGAAATCAAAGAGCAGATAAAGAAAAAGAAGGAAGCCTGGAAGAACTACCTCAAGGTGAAAACGACAGAAAAATATAAAATATATACAGAGGAAAGAGAAAAAGGAAAAAAGATGGTGAATCAAGAGAAAAAGAAAAAATGGGAGGAATTTGGACAAAAAATCAAAAATGCGGCGAAGAGAAACCAAAAGCTTTTCCACAATATAGTGAAATCATGCAGAGGCGAACCCAAAGGACAAAAAACATTCAACATAAAAAGTAAGAAGGAGGAAATATTAACAGATGAACAAGAAATCATGCAGAGATGGGTAGAATACTTTAAAGAATTGCTAGAGGCAAACAAAAATTCAGAAGCAACAGAAGGGATAGAAGAGGAAACAATGAGTTCGACTTGGGAGACGCAAGATGAACACATAACATTTGAGGAACTTGAAAAGGCAATAAGGGAACTTAAAAATGGAAAAGCACCAGGAACCGACAACATTACAAGCGAAATAATAAAATACATGGGTGACGAAGGAAAAGAAATCTTACTGGTAATCTACAATCAAATATGGAAAGAAGAAGAGCTACCGGAAGAATGGAAAACATCACTCATCGTGCCGATTTATAAAAAAGGAAATAAGCAAGACTGTAATAACTACAGAGGAATAAGACTTATCTGCACAGCAATGAAAATATTGGAAAAAATTATAAACAGTAAAATGAGCAACATTATAGAGAATTCAATGCACGAAGCACAAAGTGCATTTCGGCAAGGAAGAAGTACACAAGACCATATATTCACAGTGAGACAAATCACAGAGAAGAGAATGGAGCAAGGAAAAAATACTTACCTGGCTTTCATAGATTTGGAAAAAGCTTTCGATAAAATACAAAGGAGTAAATTGTGGGACATATTAAGAAAAAAAGAAGTTCAACCAAAGGTAATAAGACTGATAAAGGAAATGTATGGAAACAATAAAAACTTCGTAATCAGCCAAGGCAGACGCTCAAACTGTTTCAAAATTGAAGAGAGCCTAAGACAAGGAGGTGGATTAAGCCCAGTCTTATTTACCATATATATGGATGAAATAATAAGAAGGTGTACAATCAGGACAAAAAAACTACAAGTAGGCTACAGAAACATGCAAAATATACGAATATCAGAGGCAGCTTTTGCAGATGACAGTGTGTTATTTGCAGAAAATGAAAGAGACCTTAACAGTAACATCAACATATGGAGTCAGGCGACAAAAGAATATGGAATGCAAATCAACAAAACCAAAACACAAGTTATGATAGTTGGAAAAAACATTCATCAAATGAACATTCAAGTGGAAGGAGAGAGAATAGAGCAGGTCAAAACTTATAAATACTTAGGGGTAGAACTGGACCAATTAGGAACAACAGAACCAGAAGTCAACAGACGAATAGAGACCTCAACAAAACTTTACTATGCAATAAACAAAAAAATAATAAACAGAAAAGAAATATCCAAAAACACAAAGATGAAAGTATTCAAAACTATCTACAGACCAGTACTGACATATGGATGTGAATCATGGATACTATCTCAGAGACAAGAAAGCAAAATACAGGCCATGGAAATGAAATACTTAAGAAGAGTAATGGGGGTAACAAGGATTTACAAGATCAAGAACAACGACATCAAGAAAAAATGGATATAGAATCAATCCTAGAATTTATTGAAAAGAGAAAATTGAGTTGGTGGGGATATTTACAAAGAATGGGGAGCAATAGGCAGGTGAAACAAATCTGGGAAGCAAGAGCGGGAGGAAGAAGGATGAGAGGAAGACCAAAAAAAACATGGAACCAGACTGTAGGGGATGCACTGGAGAAAAGAGAAAAATCATGGAATGAGGCTAAAGCATTGACCAGAAATAAGAAGGAATGGGCCAGATTCGTGCACAATTAATGTAAATTGAGAAAAAAAAAATTAGACATGTATACACCCTACACCATTTCAAATGGTACAGTATGGGGTTTTTTGATAATATATATAAATATATATTCTGTCGTGAAGTGCGTTCTTTTCTCAACAAAATGTTTTTTTGGTCATATCAATATCTACTTTTTTAGAGAAGATACAGATGTTTAAAGAGAATGCTGCAGTTTTTCGAAATTTTATCAACAATGAATAAAAACATTTTTATAGACTTGCATGAACAAATGTCCTAAAATTAATAGCGCGTATTGTGATCTCGTATCACTATGACTTCTTCTCTTGAGAAAAATTTGCAATTTTTCAAAAAGGGCTTCTAGCTACCTAGCATACCTATCTCATGTGTTCGATTTCTCATTTTCATATAATACAAGATCTGTACGCCCATGTAGTGATACCCCAGTCCACACCATGATACTACCGCCTCCAAAGAGTGTTCGAGGTGAACAATTTGCCCAATATGGAACATTGGGTGAATTGGGACAATATGGAATTTTAAAATATTTGTTCATGCAAGTCTCTGAGAATGTTTTCATCCATTGTTGATAAAATATCGGAAAACTGCAGCATCTTCTTTGAACACCTGTATCTTCTCTAAACAGATATTGACATGACCAAAAAAACATTTAGTTGAGAAAAGATCGCACTTCACAATTGCCGCTCAATTTTTCCAAACGATGTTGAAAACTTAATGTTAAAAAAGTAGCTTCTGTTCCTCCTTGTATAATGACCAAGTCATCAGTATTTTGCGAAAACCAAAATCAAGGGTAATATCTCAAGACATAGGGCTAAACTTTATACAAGTCTATAGGAATGTTTTCATTCATTGTTGATACAATATCGAAAAACTGCAGCATTTTCTTTAAACATCTGTATCTTCTCTAAAAAAGCAGATACTGTCATGACCAAAAAAACGTTTTGTTGAGAAAAGATCGCACTTCACAACAAAATACAGTGTGTCCAGAATAAAATGATGTACATGGGACTATACGAGGATATTGGAAACGGTAAAAGATACGACGTTGCTTAAATGGAAGAAAAGTTGCGTATTTGTATGCTCAAAAATATTCTACCTTTGTTTCATTTTGAATCGATTTCGTTATGTTCATACAGGGTGAAAAAAGAAAAGGTTCATTTTGAAAAAAACACAATATTTTGCTTGTTATAAAACCCAACACTTTCAAATTTCCAGGATATAGGTAAGAGGATACGACGATTCTAAAACGGCGTCAAAAAAATTCTAGACCTACTATGTTGCGTCCAGACAAAGTCAAGTCTGTTTTTTTTATGGAAGTCATATTTTTGGAAATTATTTTCAATACGGACCATGAAAATGGAGAAGTTCAATATGGCCTCCATAAGAAAAACCAAAGTTGGCCTCGGCCGGACGCAACATCGTGGGCCTACAACATTTTTTGATGCCGTTTTTAGAATCGTCATTTCCTCTTACCCATATCCTGTAAATTTGAAAATATTGGCTTTTATAATAAGCAAAATTTTGTAGTTTTTCGAATATGGACATTTTCTTTTTCACCCTGTATCTACATCACGGTATCGATTCAAAATAAAACAAAAGTAGATTATTTTTGGGCATACAAATACGCAACTTTTCTTCCATTCAAGCGACGCCGTATCTCTTACCGTTTCCAATATTCCCATGTACATCATTTTATTCTAGACACACTGTATAAACTTGGGTCTTAAAATGCTTGGTTTTTAAGATACAGGGTGTTAAAGATTTATCTTATTTTCAGTTCTTAATACATTTTCCAAAGACGGTTTGAGATATAGAACTGAATTTTGCCACAGGATATTATGGTATAGGACCACACTTTTTTTTATTTTTTTTTTTTTTTTAGACCCGAGTTTATATGACCTTTTCGACTTGAAATGTATCCAGGAACTCCCCCTTGAAATTATGACATACCATTAAGTAATACCCTGTATACCATTGTTTTGTTACTTGTCTTGTGATTTTTAGTCCATGACTACATTGACCAAATTGAATTCAAGGTTGTTTGTTATTTTTCAGGCTAGTCCCGTTTTCTTTCTTGCCCTGGTATTGGTACAGTGTGAACCACCAGCAGCTTACGGTCCTCCAAGCGGTGGAGGTCATGCAAACAATGGTCATACTGGATACGAGGAGGTACAATATAGGAGGATACAAGAAAAACAGTGGAATTTCATATAGTTGACAGTGTTGACACCCATACAACTTTTTTATTTGACGTCTCTTAAAAAGTTGTCCCAAATAAAAGTTTAATGGTTGCGAATGAATTGTTCAAAAAACTCTAATTCACATGTATATCCTGCTTCAGAAAAAGAAAATACAGATGAATAGATATTGACATGGGAAAGTTGCAGTTTTATAGACATTGGTGAAATCAGGCAAAGAAACTGGCTTCATCCTGGAGGCATTTTTGTTATTTTGATAGAATATTCGAAGAATATCATCACATTTTAAAACAATCACGGAAAGGTTTCAAGGTCAATATCTGTTTATACGTCAAATTTAGTACCCTATGCTTGAAATGCTCAGGAGAATATGAAAATCGAATAAAGAATAGGGTTCTAATTTGAAATAAGAAAGTTGGATCACGCCCGGATTTTCTGAGTAGGTATATGCGGAAAAAAGTTTTTGGATGAATTTGCTTAAAATCATTGAACATTTATATGAGGCACTTTCTTAAGAACAGTTAAACAAAAAAGATAGTCAGAAATTGGAAAAAATAAAGTTCCAAGGATAATAAGCAAGCAAACTTAGGTTTTGTTAAATGGAACTTCCTGGATATTATTACATATTCAGTAAGAGCTCATTTCTCTGATCCCAAAAATATATAGTATGCTTTTCTGATGTTTAGAAATTTTTTTATTTTGAAATTTATAATGTTGTCACAGTAGGCTGAGAAATGGACAATTTGCACAATTTTTGAAATGGAATGGTCAAGATTAGGGCGTTATATTGCCATTATCGCTCAAAAAATTAGTTTGCGGCCTCTAATAATCTAGTAATTAACTATTCACAGTAGTAGTCGAATATTTTAAATTTCGCCCCCATCTCCCTATTCTCTACTGGGGCCGGATTCCGTGTACTGTGGAATTACATAGCGATACGTCGCTCTCTCGGCCCCTGGTCCCGCCATCGCCATAACCTACAAATTTTGCTGATATTTTGGTTTGGATTGTGTCGTGTTTATCATTTCATTACTGACTATGATTGATTAAGCAGAAAAATTAGAAAACAATATCATCGTTGTGCAGTACCAGGGTGCAAAAATTCTCGCCTATTCACGTGAAATAATAATCCTATCTCGTTTCCAAAAAAACCTGAAATGCGAAGCGAGTGGTTTCGTTCCAAGCATTGAATAGAAGTGATGCCTCATTTGCTGTTTGGGAAGATCATTTCAATGTAAGTATAGGTTGATTGCTAATTTTATCACTGACTCAGTGGCTGCTGTCCCTAATGGGCCGTGGCATTACCATAAAATAAAAATGTCGGTCACTGAAAGTATTTTTTTTTATAATAGTGCCACCAATATAGGTCCGTTACCATAGGTCACTGTCTTGAACGACTAGATGTAGAGCGATCGAAAAGGAGTAGACATCAAAGGATAGATCGGTAAACTATCGACCAATGACTGTTGACTCAATCGCAAAATTGATGACGTCACGGGAAGTAATATGGCCACACCCCTTTTTCGGGAAGTTTGCTTTTTTTTATTTGTTTATTTAGTATATTTTTGAGTATTTTGGAAAAAAAAATTGCTGATGACTTTCAAATATTTGAGTAGAATGCGTATATAAAACTTCAAATCATTTGGAAATGTATGCAAATTGTCCATTGTTATTATCTTAAATTTTACCCTGTTGAGACAAAAGTGAAAAAACTGTACCAATTTTCCAATTTTCCAATTTAGATAATGTATTCAATCAAGTCAAAAGTATAACGAAGATGATAGAATTACAGAAAAAGCTTCACATACATATTCTCCTTTTTTTTTCTCTTTGCACAGTCTGTAACTCTTGTTTTTGTAAATTTTTCAATACGTCTGATATCATACCGCTTTTTCTCTTCGTCTCTTCGATAGTTCATTCTGCCACCATTTACCTATTTTATTTTTAAATTTCCCCATAAAAACGTATCTGGGGGTGTGAGGTCAGGGCTATTTGGAGGCAATCCTATTGTTTCCCTTCCTTCTCCTCCTATCCATTCCTCATACATTTTTTGTGTGTTAGTATATCGTGATGATGACGGATGCTTCAAGACTCGTTTGATTATTCAAAATACTCAAATTTCAAACTCAAATATTTCCTAAACGACTCATCAGAAATGCCTCAAACTAACAATAATTTGAAATCAGAAAAATGAGCTCTTCCCAAATATATGATAATATACAGGGGGTTTTATTTAAAAAGACGTATGATAGCTTCATATCTTTGGATCGCGAACTTCAATGGACAATTTGCATACATTTTCAAATGGCTTGAAATTTTATTACGTATTCTAGACATTATTTGAAAAAAAAATCCGAAATACCCAAAAATATACTAAATGAATGAAAAAGAAGACGCGAACTCCACTGTATGATCGCAAACGGGTTGGGGCCATATTACCCTCCCTAGAGAGAGAGAGTCATCTCAGTCAATACGCCAGACGAAGATAGATAGTTTATTCTGTGACGTAGTGGATGTTGATTGGCGCTGTTTAATCGGTGATTACTACATTATGAAAGGTCGTAAGTTGATTTCTTAAACATGAATGGCATCAGTACTTATTAATCCTTATATTTTTCATGTTTCCAAAAACTGTGCAAATTGTCCAATGAAGGGTACAGGGAAAGAACGGCAATAGTCCATCCGAATTTGGAGAATATCGAAAATATAAGTTTACTAACTCGTTACGAGATGAAATTTGAGGAAAAAAAATCGCAAAGAAGATTTTTGGTCATTGATAAGTTTATTATTACAAAATATATGAAATAGATATTATCTATTCACAACCAGTGACGTAACAGCAAAAAAAATCTTATGCCTGGACTCATGCTTCTTTTCAGCACACGCGCGCGGGCTCATGTCATTTTTCGCGGATATAGTTGTTTTGAGGACTCAAGCGATTTTTATCATATTCTTCAATTTAACTATCAGTTATAGTACCTATGAAATGCCATGAAGTCATACTGTGAGCTGAGTTTCGCAAAAAAATAGACTAATGCCGTTTTTCCCTGGAGCCTTCAATTGTTTTTTGATATAGTAGTAGAAAGCTATTTGATCATACTCACAACATTCGTCTTTGAAAAATGACAAAGTTATAAGATGAGGTGTTAGTTTTCGAGTGACTACCCTGTGCAGTGTGGTTGATCTATCTTGTCCACATTTTAAACGTGTGTGAGTTTCTTTTTTTTTATCTTATCGAAGTGAACCGGAGATTATGTTATAGGGCTATCTGCCAAGTTTTTATTCTGATATCGAAACAAATGATAAACAGGGATTCAAAAAAGTTATTCACCTTACCTACTTTTTTTGTCAATTGGAAAAAGTGGTCGAATGAACCTCATTTTGAAGGTCTTTGCATCCTTATTCTACCCTGTAAGTTTTAAGTCACTGTCTCGTTCTAATTTTTCAATTTTAGACCAGATTTTTTTTTACAAAATGGCGCGTAATTGATGTTTTGACATCCTCAGCTGTCACTACTGTGTTGAGAAATTCAGAACTTACTCATATATTGTTGGGGATTAAAATTCCGTTCAACTTTCATTGAAACTTATAGTAGTGAATAATGTAGTAGTTCGTGTCCTTGATTTAACTAGCAATATAATATAAAAAATGAAAAACTGCAAAAACTGGATACAGTGACTATTATCAGGTTAGTTTATTTAATCAGAAAGACTAATCAAGAAATTTATGTTCAACTCACCACAGCCCCAATCCTACGAATTTGGATACAGAGTCAAAGATGACTATTCCGGATCCAGCTTTCATCAGAAGGAAGCTAGTGATGGAAGTCAAGTTCGTGGGGAATATCGTGTGGCCCTTCCCGATGGTAGAACTCAAATTGTGATGTACTGGGCTGATTGGCAGACCGGGTTTCATGCCAATGTGAAATATGAAGGCCAAGCAACTTATCCACCACAAGCCAAGTCTTCCAATGGTGAGAAAATTTGGAAATAATAACAATTTTACATCAGTACCGTCCAAAAGTAGAGAATCCGCCTAAAAATTGAGCTTGGCAAAGATGACCCATTTTTCAAGATTTCTGCAAAAATTGGTAATTTTTGCCAAGTTAAAATTTTATAGCTACAACCCTTTGCTCAGGGACATTTTCAGAAAGTAGATACATTTTGCCCCTGCTTCAAATGGTGCTTGACTATTTTATCTAAAATTATATAGAAAAACGTTTACCCCTTTGTTGAACGCGACGAAGGGGCAGTAAACTGACAAATGGTTCAAAGTTCTGAGATGCACCATCACTTCTTTAATAACTGATGCAAAATAAGAATTTTATCAAATTTGATGCGGTTTCTATCCATACTTTGGCCGGTACTGTATACTGTATGTAGATTAGTATCTAGAATCATCAGAAATATTTCGATCAAAACCCATTAAAACTACCTTTTGAAATGGCCTACACACTATGCAATAGTTGAACAAGTTGTCTAACAGATTGGTTGGACACTCTCCGCAACAAGTTGAATAGTATTTTGGCCACATACTATAATCATCAGTTAGTTGAACAACTCAAGTTGGTTGAATATAAATTCGAAGTCGTCTCAACTAAACTGCTGGATCTCTGGGTGCTGGAAAGTTGCAACATGGAAACTTTAACCCCAATTCAAATCTCGATATTTTCGAAACGAAAAGACATATCGAGTTGCGGTTCTCGGGAGGTCCTTGACCATTTTTTCGAGAACACGTACACGGTTGGAGCGTTGTATTTCTTTGATTTATCCATCTATACAGGGTCGACAAAGGGGGTCATATTTTGAGCAATTTTTGATGCTTAATTGCAGATTCCCAATTTATGACCTTGAAATTTTTTCTATACATATATTGAATCTTTAGACTATCCAAAAAAAAAAAAATTCTCAAATTCTGCTATTATCTTTTTCAAAAGTTCGCTACAACTCAATTTATCGAATGTTCAAGAAGTGTGTGATCTAGCTATTTTATTTTTATTTTTTAATTTATTCCACACCGTTGTTGTCAATTGGACTTGCTCATCAAGCTGATAATTTGCATGTACAATTGAGAAATTTGGTTTAAATCACAATACGTTGAAGTAGCAAGTTATTACTGCACGCCACTGGAGTAAATTAGGTTCAATGTGTGCCTATATTTTTTCTCTGGTCCAGAAACAATCTACTCTATGCAACAGTGTGGAGAAAATACCGAATCTCAATAAATGACACACTTTTTTTTAAATTCGATAAATCGAGTTATAGCCAACTTTTGGAAAATTTGAGAAATTACTTTTTTCAGGATAGTCCAAAGATTCAAAATATGGATAAAAAATTTTCAAGATCAAAAATTGGAAATCTAGCATAGCACCAAACTTTGCTACCCTGTGAAAATGGGCAAATCAAAGAAATACACCGCTCCAACTATGTACGTGTTCTCGAAGAATTGATCAAGGACCTTCCGAAGATTGCAACTTGATATCTCTTTCTGTTTTGAAAGAATCGACATTTGAGTTTGGGTAAGAATTCCCATGTGGCAAAGCAACAAAGCAACTATCCAGCAGTTCAGTTGAAGGAAGCACACACACAATCTGTCAGATTTGACGCGGTTGGAGTAGGTTAAACTTACTTTGGAGCGTTTTTCCACCTCCACCGTCACCGTCACGGCAAAAAGAACGAGATGACGGCACCGAAGTAGCGGTACATGCATAGGAAAAAGAACCAATATTCTTGATTCAATGAGTACATGCATTACTTTCTTAGATAAGGGAAAAGAGAGAATACCCCACAATGTGAGTTGTTTTGCAACATTTTGACACCAAAAAAATGGCCGTTTGCCAAGTGCGGCATTCATGATCTTTCTTTATCAAATATTTTGAATTCAACTTTCGTTTATTGATTTCTGCAGATGTTAAATTCACAAAATCAGTAAGATCCGCAATGATACAAATAATTACAAATTGACGGACGCCATTTTTTTGAGCCCAAATTGACTCCAAACAGGCTGCAATTTCGTCGTATGACGTTCATAAGAAGTTACGAGCCCTCTTTCTTATTACTTTGATGATTACTATACGTGTCCACTGCAGGCCCGTCACCAGAGCGCCGTCATCCGGGCCGCCGGTTTTTTGAGTAGTTCGGCGTGACCGCTAAAAATCGTCCCGAAATTTTTACGAGCCGATATGTTGGCAATAGAAAATACATTCGATTCTGCGCGTACTGCACTCTGCGACGTTCGTGGTGTTGTTTGTTGTTACTATTGTTTCTCATCGTAATGAAAATGGCAGAAAAAATCAAATACGAGATTTTTTCATTGATAGAAGTCATATAATACGAAGGTTTGGAGACCGCATCTCCATCTATTGGTGGTGATGAGAAACCTACTATCAAGAACTAACATACGTTTTGTGGATGGATCTGTGGGAGAGAGATGCATGTCTTTCGCAACCCCTAGCCTTTGGGCTTTTGGTAATAAAAAAAAGAAGTCATATAAGGCAATGAATATTTTTGGGAGGAGAGGCAGGTGTCCAAAGATAACCTAGCCATCGTTAAAACGTTTATCTTCACGGAAGTGTGTCTACATACAATCGCAGAATCAAACTGAATCACTTAAACTCATCAACGAGTTCAGTTTCAGCATACTGAACCTCCGGATTCCGGAATCGTTCTCGTTGCCCTGACGGTGACGGTGGCGGAAGAAAAACGCCCTTAATGTCTTCTTGGGTTGGTTAAGCTTTGCTTAAAGTTTCTGTTACGGCTTCAGTATTTTCGAAGAGTGATTCTTTCTTGGACAGCTCATAGCTACTCCAATAACTCTGTACAATTCACTTTATTTTTAATCGACCTCATGATTATCATTTACTTCTTCACAGGAGGTTCTAAAGGCTACAATTACCCGTCACCGCCAAGTGGACAATACGGAGCACCACAGTAAATGATGGAAATAGTGCATCTAGTCTATTGTACATTTAGCTATTAGAAATCCAAATTAAACAGATACCTTCAAGGTATGAACTGAGACAATGACTTTTTATCAAAACAAGCTGTTATTCGAGATAAATTTGGGGAAAAAAATCAAGGGATATTCAAGTATTACAAAAAGCAAAATGATCGAGCAACTATTTCAACGAAAATAGATTAATGAAGTTATGCCCAAACCCATCTTTAAAACCGGATTTATCGTAGATGTTGACAATATTCCAAATCAAGATGTGTCATTGGGGATGATTGAACGTTTTCGTTGACTTAACGTATCCATTTGACCATGGTAACGCTGTTAGCAAATGGAACATCTACATCAGTTAACAAATCCTGACAGATGCGTTAAGTTAACGTAAACGTTCAATCATAGACCCAGTCGTGAGCATTAAATCACAGCGACAAACATTCGAAATAGCTTCACAAGAGTTCTTTGGAAATTAAAAAAAAGTGCATATCTGCAAGTAGAACCTTTTAATAAATTTTCTATAACATGTCCTAGCTGCAAAAGGACCGTTGTTGTTGAGTGGTATCACTTGACAGTTTTCACGTGCTTATGAGTGATTTCGAGAAAGCTAGAATGGGAATGGGAAAAAAGAAAAACGGAAAAATCGTTAATGTCGAGGTGAACTTTTGAAAAATTCTGAATAAAGCTTCAAAAAGCATAGAGGAAATGTTTTAAAAGTAGCAGAAAGATTATTGGCTTCTTCTTGTGGTTGTTGATATACTGGGTGAGATTCTCCGAAGCGCATTATTCTACATTCTGCAGACTTGATATAGTCGTTACCTACAAAACCTTAATGTCACGTGACTACTGAGCCGCTTGATCTACTCCGATGGCGTGACTCAAAAGGTTTTGGCAAAAAAAGAAAGAAAAGAGTTAGAAGAGTGCGCAAGTCGAACTCACCCAATTAGTGGAAGTAGCGGAGTCAAGGGCACCTCGTCAATAAAAGAGCTCCCGGCGCGCACTTTTGGCGAAAACAAGAAAAAAAAATGTTAATTCAAAGTTTTCTAGCATTGATCCAGGGATATCTCTGAGGGTGCCGGCTGTGTGCGATGTTGCCGCTTATGGTGTTTTGTGGGGAGATGTGGGAGTTTTGACAAGTGTTTTTTTTTGGGGCTTGGCGTTTGATGTGACGCTGACGTTGAGGTGTCTGTAGGGTTGAAGTTGACAGAATCGGTGTGTCGGCGGTGTTGCCGGCTACTTGCGGTGTTGTCGCTTATGGTGTTTGATAAGGGGATAAGGGGTTTTGGGTATTTGGGTTTTTTTATGTACGTTTGATGTGACGTTGACATTTGTGATGTTTAAATGCGTCAATGAAGGTTTCGTGATGATATTAAAATGTTGAGGTGTATGTAGGGTGGATGATGAATGTTTATTTATTGTTTTATATGAAAGATCATATAAGTACAGATGTAGTACCCCGATTTTTTTTTCATCTATAACCTTAAATAGTGAGATATGGGAAATAGGATTTTGAATTATGCGATGTCGGATCCTATGTCTTTGTCCCTATATTAGGGAGATTTATTGAGAAATAAACGATTCCACTCTTCTTTTTACAAGTTTTATCCAAACACCACATTATACATTTTTTTGAGCACAGTTTAAATTATAATATTGATGATTTTTACAATGATACACTTATTGAAATTTGTACAACCTCATCAAATCGGAGTGGAGGGTTGTTTTACAAATTTATCACGATCTTCCTTCAGATACATATTTCAAATGGTCAGCTGAAGTTATTTACAATAAAAAAAATAAAAATAACATTAGTGGCAATAAAAAATCATCATTGAATTTTAATCAAAAATAGATTTAAAATTAGAGTCAAAGTTCACATAAAAATATCTATCAAGTTCACCATAATTATACAGGGTTATTCACGTTATTCGACACGAAACATTATGGGTAAAGTATCTGATTTCAAAGAATTTTTTTCTGAATGGATAGGGGCCCTTTAGGGCTTCATTTTAAAGATATTTTCATGTAATACAGGGTGTCCCTAAAACACGAAACGTATCAAAGTTGAATTTTTTTAAATGGAATACCTTGTATATTATTTCATTTTCGGTTTGCATGATCAAAATTAAGGTAAGTTTGATTGAGGTTTAATTCACCTAAACCTTATGGTTTTTGAAATATCTTCAATTTTGCGAAATTTCTCAGCTGTTGGTTTTCTTTTTTTAACCAAATTAATAATCAAGTCTACCAATTGATCAAGTTTGATGTCACACTTATGAAACTTTTAATTACTTATACAGGGTGTCTAAAAATTATGGTTAAATAATCAATATCTTTAAACGGTAATAGCTTGTTTAATTTAAATGGGATGCAGTTCGTGCACCTGCACCGTCTTCAGGAATAGCTACAACTGCTTTTTCAACAAATTATTTGGCACTCCTGGTTTGCAGTTTTCCTATATCGCGGGGAAGTTGTACAAACTTAGGATCCTTATCTAAGTATGCTTTGTCCACCTCTTAGGCTCGAGGTAAACACAAATTTTCTTTATTGTTTATCACTATTATTCCTTGGCGCCTAACAGATTCTTCTTCAAACGTGTTATAATTTTTACCTCGGCCTTTTCCTTTTGGTATTCTAACGGAGGTTACTCCTGAACAAAATGTTTCCGTATTCAACCCCGATGAATTCGATTGATAAAGATTGGAAATTGAATCCCAGACATCATCTAACAACATTTCACTTGCTGGTCTCAATCGAATCCAACCATCTCCGTGTGCAAAGTCTTTACACCCAAAATTCAAAACGCTACCTGGTCAGATGGTAAAAGTCCTTCCGTCGCTTTCTTGATAACGGCTCCAATGACTTCTCTCACCCAGGACACCGGCTCCTTTGCTTTAGGCACATCTTTTGATTTAAACTCAAGCGTTCTCCCCTTGACGTTTAATCGCCGCACATTTCTTTCATAATCTTTGATAATTTCAAACTTTTCCATTCTTATTTTCTAATAAGAGCACTTGGAACGTCTGATCACTGTGAAGACCAACTAAAGAATAATCGAAGTCGGTAGCTGTTTCACCTTTATACCAGATATCGGTGAGACGACTAAAAAAGAGTGGGGGTAAATTTTCACAGTTCAATCTAAAACACAAAATGTTCACCTGGAAAATATTTTCAAGAACTCTGTCGACAAGATTATTATCATCTGCAAATTCACAGAATTTTTATTCCATCAGTTATTATTTTTCTTTCTCAAGCTGATCAAACCAATAGAAAAATTAATAAACTTCATCATAGTCATCAAGTGGCGATATACAGGGTGGCGCATTAGTGTGTGGAAGTCCATTTACTCCCTTGTCAAAAGAGATAGGGAAACATTTTTAAAACAAAACTTATAGGATTCCAGCAGGGTCACAATTTAAAAATATCACTGTGTATACAGAGGGTTCTGCGAAACCGTGTCAACAAAAAATACACTTTTTTTAAATAGCAACCCCAACTTTTGAATAGAGATTTAGATTCAGCGTAATATCCTACTTATGATACAGTGGTTTTATTTGCCAGAACGTGCAGTGTTGTTATTTAGAGACGAAGAAACTCATTTTTTCAAGTGGAACACCTGGTGTTCTGTTATCTAGTTTTGTTAAGCACTCAAAACCCTGCAACTTTGCTATCACAATACACGTCATAAAATGTGTCGTTATCTCGCAATCTTTGATTATGTCAAAATAGTACCTGATTGGGATTTCTCGTTCATTCTCGGTACAGGTTACGCGACGAAACTTCATTGGTTGGGTATTCGGACCACGTGTTGAAATTCTCTAACAGAACAATGACTGAAAACAAAAGAGGTTGAAGATCTTTATTCAAAATCGAGTTGAATATCCACTATGGTATAGTCGAAATGGAAAAATTCTTATCATTAACAGAATCAACAGAACGAACTACGGAACTAGAGTAAATGTTCAAAATGACCGCCATTATTTTGAATGCAGGCCTGTACACGGTTTTCAAATGATCGACCAACTTCAACTAGCATGTTGTTATTATTGTTTCTCTTCAAACGTCAGTAAAACGGATATTGTTCGACTGAGTATCGTAAGCCTGGCACCGCCGCCCGAAGCTATATTTATGGCAAATTGAAAATATTATGTTTTTGCATAAATTAAAAATTTGTCGATATTTGAAAAAAAAATAGCATAATTTATTTGGAGAAAAAGTTACTTTTCATGACTTGCTCTCTATTATCAGCCTCACTTCGTTCGGCTGCTATACACGAGCGCGTCATGAAAAGTATCACTTTTCCTCCATATAAAATAATATACTATTTTATCCTGGAATGCTCCCCTTATCCGATCTTTTGGATTGGTGATGCTGCTTGTCATGGTAATTGAATCGGATTCTTCTGCCATAGCAACGATCCATTAATACGTTCGAATTTGTCATCTCGAAACTCAATTAAGGGGTACTATTTTGACATAATCAAAGATTGCAAGATAACGATACATTTTACGACATGTGTTCTAATGGCAAAGTTGCAGTGTTTTGAGTGCTTAACAGAACTAGATAACAGCACACAGGGTGTTCAATTTGAAAACATTGAGTTTCTTCGTCTCTAATTTCGCAAAGTTGGGCCTGCTGTAGAAAACACCCTTTATGAATTATAGCGATGCTTTTTTCAAAAATCAACTATAAGTTTTGTCTTGGAAATTTTTTCCTATCTCTTTTGATAACGAAGAAGATTGACTTCCACACACTTATGCGCCACCCTGTATGTAAAAAGATGACATGATGCACCTTTTGGAAAAAAATAAGGACATAAGTGTAATTTATTTATAATTTGAGTTGATAGTACCACATTAATCCTCGAAACCAAATCTCCAAATTAACACGGAAAAAGACAATGAAGATGTAACGACAACTTGTTTATACAAGTAGTGTCAAACGAATTTGTCGTACTTAAGTTATAGAATTGTTTTTGAAATAAAACGTTTAAAGGTAAGCTACAACAAGAGTTGATTGATAAAGTGCAGCTCCATTATAAATACGTTAAAAATACAATGCCAGATTACAAAATTTCACACGAACCCGAGGTTAAGAGCAAATAACAAAATAGGAGCCATTTTGAACATTTTCGATAACCATTGTTTGTTTGTCGTCAAATACCATTAATATAACCAACTAGGTTTTTTCCGGATTATGTTATGAATCTGGTTGGTTAACAATAGTGTTTTGTGGGATTTTGGATAGGTTTTGTGTTTGACGTTTGTGATGTTTGAAGGTGCCAATGCAGGTTTCGATCTGATATTTAATTGTCGAGGTGTATTATGTATGGTGAATGTTCGCTTGTCATTTTGTATGAAACATCATATAAGTACAGATGTAGTACTCTGATTTTTTCCAAGTAGGACTTTGATTAGTGGGGTATAGGAAATAGGATTTTCAATTATGAGATGAAAGATATTTAATAGGAGATATGGGTAGATTTTTCCACTGATAACGATATTTTTATGGGGATTTCATCATTGAAGTGGAGACTATGATTCATTAGAAATTCTCATATGATATAATTTTAATCATCATAATATTATTATATTATTATATTCAAGGTCTTTTTTTTTTAAGTAAAATCAACAGGTTTTGTAGACATTCGACCTATGGGATTGTATGTGTGATTGGTGTGAAACAACTGTTGTAGGCGAGAGTGTTTTAAAAACATCTATTGAAACAACTTATAACACTATGATACTTGCGCGTCGCGTTACAAAAGGCTTTTATTTGTACTGGAGCTGAATACCGACTGTCTTGTACCGATGCTACATACGAAATGTCTTTCGAATCTAGCCATACGAGAAAGGAAAACAATTCATGGGGCCAGACTGAAACCAGGATAAGAAATAAATCTGCGACGCCGGCATGTTGGGAAATCCCAAAGATTATAATCGGTTTACGATCCTTGAAAATATCCCACCCTAATGTCGCAGACGTGGGTTCATTAGTCCATTTTCTACCTGATAGTAAATGTGTTGAAAATCCCTAAAATTATATACAAATGTACATGTCACCACATTACTAGAATAGAGACTACAACAGAATTGGCACATCAAGATTTTCTTTGGTAACCTTGGTATCGTTCGGTAAACCGAACACGCCGTCCACTTCTTGTTGTGCTTGTTGTTGGGTTGTCCATCTCTTGCTGTTGAGGCAATGTCGAATGAGGCGCTGCTGCCGGATTGTGGTCCTGTTCTGGTGGTGACGTTGATGTAGGCTCTGCTTCATCGTTTGCGACGTAGGCTGGTTTAAGACGATCCATCGAAACTACGGTTTTTCCATTTCTAGCTACAGCTTTGAAGGGTCCTTCGTAGACCGGTTGTAATGGACCTTTGTGGCGACATTTCTGAAGATCCTTGAAAACTATAGCGCTTTCCTTGTTATCGCGCGAGTCATCAATAGGGCGCAATTCTTGGAAACATTGCTTTATTTCCTTAGCGAAATTTGCAGGATCTAAGCTGTCATGTTCTCTCGTGCGTGCTGACAAGAATTCACCAGGTGGCCGGTTCGTTTCGCCGTAAACCAGGTCCGATGACGTCGCAGATAGGTCCTCTTGCCAGGCTGCTCTTATGCCAAGTAGAACCACTGGCAGAATGTCAATCCAGTTTTCAACGCCGTGACATCTGAATGCTGCTTTGAGTTGTCGGTGAAAACGTTCCACAAGTCCGTTGGCAGCAGGATGGAATGCGGTGGTTTGCAAAAGGGTTGAACTGACCAATTAACTGAGACAATTGAGAAGATTCGACTCAAATTGTCTTTCCTGGTCCGTAGTGATGCGTACCGGAACTCCAAAGCGTGCCACCCAACATTGGAAAAAGGCGTTGGAAACAGTGTGCACATCTATCGTCTCCAAAGGGATAGCTTCAGGCCAGCGTGTGAAACGATCGACGCAGGTAAGCAAGTACCGGTACGTTTTGCAAACAGGCAAAGCAACCAAATCGATGTGCACGTGTTCGAAACGTGCAGACGGTAGTACGAAGGACCCAATCGATGCCGATACGTGCCTAAAATTTTTTGACCGCTGACACCGCAAACATTCTCGAGCCCATCTGGTACTATCAGCCTTCAGTGACGGCCACACGTAACGTTGCGTAACCAGCTTGACGGTTGCTTTTATGCCAGGATGTGACAAACGATGCAACTAGTTGAATGCCTGTTTCCTGAATGCTGGTGTCAAAAAGGGACGCGCGACTTGTGTTGACACATCGCAAAACACTATCAGTAATATATGTTATATTTCATTTAATACATATTATGTACAAAATCTTTGATTATATCTACGCAGCTCATAGAGCGTTTATTTTTTAATATGGAGAACATCCTTTATATAAAATTTGCAAGTTTTTTCTCATATGTTATCTTCTGCAGTTTTTAAAAAAATGTGACATCCATAAGTAATTGGAAAAATCTAGACGACCTCAATTTTTTTAAATTGAACAGTGAGATAATATTCACGGTTATTAATGCACTTCCTCGAGATTTCATCACAATTATTGAACAAAGGATAGCCACAAAATTTTGAAATTGGCAAAAATTATTGCCAAGACCAAAATTTTATAGGTGGACTATGCTTTGTTTAATTAGATATTATAAGAAAATTTTCAGGAAGTGCATTAATTTTGCCCTACTTTCGAATAGTGCTAGAATCAAAAGTTTCACAGAGAAGTTTTTTTCGACATTTTTTTTTACGTGGCAAGAAGGCACTAAACATTGTTTTGGAGAAAATCGCCAGGGCACGTACCTAAACTGACAAACGGATTGAAGTTTTTAGATGCACCATTACTTCTTCGATAAATGATGGAGGACCCAAGTTTCATCAAATTTTGGGATGTTGTTCAACTTTTGCTTAGTACCTATTGTAGTTCGATATCTTTTTGATGAGCCTTTTAGGACAGTTTTGAATTTAAGAATATTTGAGTGGGTTTCGAGATGATACTTTTCTCAACACAGCATGGAATTCGATAAAATAAAGCCTATTTTCAAATAAACTTTGGTCCGAAAATATTAGATATACCGATATACAGACTGTCCACGGATAGGCGGGTTTACAAGAGCACAAATGGATACAAAATTCTATTTCTCGGGAAAAACTCATTCTTGTTAAAAAAAAATTGCTTGTAAAAAAAATACGATTCACGGAGAGAAAATTTTTATTTTTATACAGGGTTCGCAAAAACTTAAAAAACCAGAATTTTGTCCAAGAGCAGTGAACTACCTTTATTTCTATTTTTTAACAAAATTCCAATTAATTTTGTTTTTGGACAGCATTAGAGGGGGAAATACATTCAGCATTGATGACTTTATCGTTAATACAAAAGTATCAAAAAGTTTCAAAGAATTATTTTTGTGTTATCAAAAATATTTGTTTTGAACAAAAAGACTAAGAGTGTACTCAAAAGGTGGTAGGAATGCATTTTGAAATTTAAAATAATAATCTACAGTTAGAGTGTAGATGTTAAACAAAGATTTAAAAACCAAAAAGTTTCAAGATTTATTTACCTATCTCAGATTTCACTACCTACAAACTTTATTCTAAATAACTTTTCTAAATGACACTCAGCTCAAAAATGAGAATATAGGCAGCTTACTCTTTATCAAAATATTGCTAGTTATCCATTTGTGATCTTGTAAACCTTATCCGTGGACAGTCGTAGTACAAAACTTTCATTTGAAATTTTTTTTGGCATCTCCTTGAATGGAGTTTCCACAGGTCCACAGGGGTGACAAATTACAAGGAAAAATCCTGTCCTTACTTGAATATCAGGTAGTATTATTATAGGTAAGTATTTGATATTCTTTCAGATTCAAAGACAATTAATTGGCAATCAACAGAAGGAATTATTGTTTCTTCGTACTTAGTATTCACAGGATATACGGGAAAAAACAATGATCTTTTTGTCGAAAAATTAAACGAGACGACAAATTTTGGCAACAGAAAAAGTTACCAAAACTAAAAATGTTTCACGTCAACTGTGATACTGTAAAGCATCAGAAATTAATTTGAATAGAAGATAAAAAAAATGTGGAATATCTAGATTCTCCACATATTGTGGCAGTAAAAGAAAAATGTTCAGAGAAACGAGAACATCAGAGAGGAGAGAGGAATGTATATCATAATTTCAATGCTGCATCCCTATTTCTTTTTCAGCAAAAAAACAAGATTAGTTGTGAGTTGTGACAGTGTTGGAATATGTTTATGTATATTTAAAAAAATTGTGTATGTTATGATTCACAAAACCATGCAATAAAGTTAATTCAGAATCAATCGATTTTTTGATTCACCCTTTCCGAATATGAACCAGTGATATTGGATCAGTATCAGTATTTCTACTCCTGGACCCTGAATATAATAATATGTATGTATTCATCCTACTCGACGAGATTACCTTTTGAGATTCTCTAAGTAAATCTTTCACTTTGTAAAAATATTTGACCACCCTAAAAATGTCGCATATACATGGATTTCTCTCGTTCTATACCTTGAGTTTTATAAGCACTAGGTAGCTAACAGGTACTTGATAAAAATAGATTGCATGCTAAGCTTATGAGCTTATGAAACAACCTCGCACTCGCACAAACATTCACACATCCTCTATACATACAAATACACCGGCGAATAAAACCGAGCAAAGAAGCCAAGCCAAGAGATATCGTTCCAGCTTATTTTATGACAATGAAGTGATGAGATAGACAAAGAAAAACAACAAGGTTGCAAAAAAATCTCGATTTTTTTGGGAAAACCAAAAAACAAATCTGGAAAAATCGAGATTTTTGTATGCTCATTGATCCCTTATGGCAACACGAACTTTGAAATAACGGCGATAAAAGAAAAATTATGAAAATTATTTTTCTCTTATCGCCTAGAAATATTTGTAGATTTACAGTCAGAAAATATTCTCTGGATCATAAAAAAAAAACTTGAACATTTTTGGCAGCGTGCCGCGGTTTTCCTGTTGGAGAAGGAAGATTCCTTAGCTTTCATAATGTGCGGGTGTGAATTGAATACCCATCTCATACCCAACCTATGTAAATACTCATTATTATGAGAATAGACTACTTATTTTTTCTTTTTTGAATTTCTTTATGAGTTATAATTTTATACGGCAACTTATTTTACAGCAATTTATAATTTGGTTCAAATGATTGAAAAAATCAGTTTATTTAAAGCGTCGCAATGCTGGAAAATGATAATAATATAAATTTTAACGCGTATACTTACCTATAATTAACAGACGAATGAAAATATCTGAGGTGTTGATGCTTCATCGGCATATTATTATCAAATCGTGGAAAATGTAAATATGTAATAATATTCTTTTTTTATTCTCATATCTTCAATAGGTAGTAACTTCAGTAGTTTGAATAAAAAAGAGTCGATTACCTAGAACCTTTGATTTGTAGGCTTGAATATAAATAGGTAACTGTCAAATCTGACGTTGAAGTGCTGAAGTCGTTTTCATTGAAGAGTTATTTGAAAACTTAAAATAAATAATGCGCCAAAAAATCGGTTTTTCATTTATTACCTGTGAAAAGTTCTAGATGTCATTACCAACAATACCAACATGTCTTATTCAGCCCTAAGTCTTTTAATTTGTACTGAAAAAAATTCCAACAAAGTACGCGCCAACATGTCGTTGGCTATATGGTACCTAGAACAATTCACAAGTATAAAAATGAAAAATCGACTTTTTGGCACTTGACGCATTTTTACTTGAAGTATTCATTGATATTTTTGTACTATGTGTAGAGAATTTTGAGATATCAATACCACTTTTTCCGAGTGTGTTTTTCACCCACCTAGCTAACGTTTGGACAGATGCATTGTGATGTAGTTTTTTCCATGTTAGAAATAAGTTATTCTTGTTGGCTGATCCTAAATCTTGTGTCTTTTGTAAGTTATATCTCAAGGTTTTTACCACGCATAGACTATAGGCATTTCTTTGAAATCCGGAAATATTAAAGTAGATTGAAACCTTTTGGGGCTCGTTGTTTTAATCTTTGCAGGTATTCGCACTTCTAGACCTCCGTCTTTTTTTTCCAAAATACTTATCGGTAATTTTAATCAATGACAATGTTTGCATTCTATGGGCAGATAACAATGCTATCAAGGTAACTGATTTTTGGCTTTGCAATTCTGAAGATATATTTTCAAGTGGATATAGACTTTGTAAATATTTTAATACAACATCTGGATCCCAAGTCGTTTCATACTTAGGTTGAGGGGGCCTATGATTGTATATTCCCTTGAAAAATCTTTTCAAAGTTAATTAATCTGTAACGCTTAATAAAAAATTAGTGATAATGACGCCCTATGAGTATTCAAAGTAGAATATGACAATCCTGATTTTAGAATTTTAGATAAATATTGAAGGACCCTACTTATTTCGTATTTAAAAGGATCGTATTCATTTTCTCTGCAGAATAACCCCCAATTTTTAACACATTGACTATACTGCTTTAGTGAACTTTCTGATAAGGAAGCTAAAAGGGTGAGAATAGCTTCATCCGGGGTTCACTTTACCGAAAAAGCTCTCCTGATAATCTCCCGGCCATCAATGGGGTCTGACAATAAATTGAGCAGGTCGTTCTGCAAGAAATTTGAGAACAGCAATTATTAGTATCAATTAGTAAAGGCTCTGTCGTAAAAAGTCTCTGGAATAGTGGATACCACGCCTGACTCGGCCAATTTGGTGCTACAACTATTCCAGTGGCTTTTTCAGATATGATTTTTTCCAGAACTCTATTGATTAATGGGAACGGTGGAAAAGCATAAAAATATTCTTTGTTCCATCTTGATGTAAATGCGTCTACATATAAAGATTCTGGATCTGGGAATCTTGACACCAATCGGGGACATTCATTATTTTGGTACGATGCAAAAAGATCGGCGGTTGGTGCTCCAAACATTTCAATAATATTGTGAAAATGTTCATTACTTAGTCTGTGTTCTATGTTAATGTTTTTTACTCTAGATTGTGCATCGGCCCTATCATTATTTGAAGAGACGTAAACAAAGTTGTCTCTTTGCTCACACCAATGCCATATATTTTTTGCTATGTTGTTGAGGTTTTTATACCTTACGCTTCCCATTCTATTAATGCAGGAAATTGCTGTAATATTGTCTATTCGTAGTAAAATGTTTGGTGTTCATTCATTCTTTGCAAAGGACTTCAAAGCGTAAAATGCTGCCAATAGCTCAAGGTAATTTATAAATTTTTTCTCCGAGTCACTCCATCCAAAACCCGTGGGTGGTTTCTTCACCAAAACATGCTCCTCAGCCAGTTTTTGAGGCATCGGAGAAAATTTCCATATGGAACGACATTTTTTGGATGCTTTGTTTACTGTTTTTGAGATTTTTTGCCCACCAATCTAGGTCTGTCTTAATGTCTTCGGAAATTGTCATAATCGTTTTATAATTTTGCTCGTTTGCAAAAAGGTTGTTGAATTTGATTCGTTCCATATTTTTAAGATGAACCCACCCATATTTAACTGCCGGCTTCGTTGCTACAAGCATACCTATAATTCTTGAAAATTCCCTGATACTGCAAGATTGTTTCTTTTTAAAATGTATTATGGTTTTGATAACATTTTCTTTCGTCTCTATTGGTCACTCGAGAGTCATTTGTGAGCTATTTAATACGAACCCTGAATGAGTTATGATCTTTTTCGGCACTAAATCGTCCTAGTCTATTTAGGAGATTTTTCACTTGCCTCGTATGGTCCTGGCACTCTTTTTTAGAGGAAGATATAATTAAAAAATCATCCAAATATGCGGAGCATATAATGCCTTTCTCACATAGATGTTGCAAAACCGGTCTCATTATTTTAGTAAAAATATATGGTGCTATATTTAGCCCAAAAGGTAAGCAATTCAATTCGTACAAATCTCCTTCAAATTCAAATCTCAGATTCTTTTAATAGTTAGGATTAATGTCTAACAAAAAATAGGCATCATTTAAATCTATGCTGGTGAAATAACAGGATTTTGTGGTTAATTTTGAAATTGTTTTGAAGTCTTCAAGTTTGAAATGAGGCGCGCAAATAAAGTGGTTCAACTCTTTTGAATTTAAAATAAAGGTTTTTTCCTTAGAAAATATGATGACAGAAATTTACCTTTTTCTGATCTACATTTTAAAATCGCCCCTACTTTAGATTTTTGATTGAAATGAGAAAGAGACATTGAGTCAATCATTACTCAGTTAATCATGTGAAGAAAGAGACATAAAGTCTATCATTTCATTCATTTATCAGTTATACGTATCGAGAAAGAGACATAAAGTCCATCATTCCTCAATTCTACTTAATTTTCTTTAACGTATCTTATAAGGAAGAGACATAGAGTCAATCTTTCCTTTTAATATAATGATATATTTACCTTTGTTAGCAGGGCCACTCTCCTCGTTGTCCGAGTTTAGGTTGTTGACATTTCTTTCAATTTCTTTTATTTTATTCATAAGGCAACTGGATTGCTCTTTGTTCGACTTTTCCGGCCTGTTCGCTGCCTCTGGGATATCACAACTTCGCTGTCATCACTACTACTATAGTCCAAGAGCCAGTGACATATTTCAGTGATGATTTAGTTAAGGCCTATTTTCTGAGAGAATGTTGTACGCATCCTAATGTAGTGTCATCCGAAAGGATTTGCCCAGATCGCGGTTCCAAGGGGGTGGCGGAACGCCCTCAACGTGTAAAAAAAATTGCATCTTTTTATGATTTAGTTAAGGCTGAATTTTCTAACAGTTGTTCTTTGGTGGCCCAAAATTACCCAGAAAAATTTGCGGGTCGATTGGCCGGTTCCTACAGGGTGGCGGATCAACCCCAACATGTCGTGGGATCGATAAACTTTTTATGATCTAGCACAGAACCACAATTTGTACGTAAAATTGATAAACAGTGCTCGTCAACTTTTTGAACATTAATTCAACGATTTCGTCACTGTTACAATAGGCTAGTTTACACCGATAACTCGTTTAGTTCGGTCCGATAGGACCAAGTGGGTGGGGATAGTACGGTAGGACCAATGCTTGCTTCTCGCCCGTTTACACCGTCTTGCAACGCGTGAACTAAATGAGTAAGCGCGCAATTCGTCAAATGCCAAAAACAAGTCGAAATTATTCATCAACACAATTCGTAACCAAAAAAAACATGAGTACGCTCAGATTGCCTTAGAAACTCAGAACCAACACAATTCACAATAATAACAATCAACATAACCTCATAAATTAGATCCAAATCGAACCAAATTTAGTTCGGTACACCTGCTGGCGAATACCGAACCAATGACTTCTGCCTCATAGATTGATAAAAGAGAGCACTGAATCAATGAATGAGCGAACACTGATCAATGAACGTGGAACATCAAATATTGATCTCTCTTTTCATCAATATAATGTTCAAAATTCATTTAACCTACGTATGACCAACATCAATCCATGTTTTTCGTCTTCAAATCAATGAATACTTGGTCATAGATACATGAAGGGTATTCATAAAATTCAATAAACATCCTTCGTTGTTTCAATGTACACAAAACATTGACTTTGCAAACCCGACCATTGATCTGCTACAGATACGCCTGAGTTAATGCTGTCGATTGTTGAATTAACCACCAAAGACATTAATATTATGACTAGATGTAGTCGATGCGTTCAATTGACGCCAAATTTGCACTACTAGAGTTACTGGACGCCAAGCCGTGAGGAACGAAGTTTGTCTTTCTCTGCTCTAAAAAAGTTGGGTGAGTACTACTAGTGAGTAGTGGAATCTTACCTTTTTCTGGATTTTAGTGATACCCGAGAAAATATCGAGACTGTGGATAAACAAAGCAAGTTTTAGAAACTTGATGTGAGCCCACCTATTTCTATTTACAGAACCAAGATACCTACATCAAATCTATGGACGAAGAGTATAATTTTGAGGCTAAGATGAGTTTAATGATTTATGAAGCTATACTTGTCTTGCAACACACTTTCATTGAGAATGTAACACCGATATTCAAAAATTTGTCTAAACATTCAACTTGCTGCAGAAGCCGATCCACGAAATGAATGGTTTTAAAGTGAAGCCTTGTGAGCATAGATCAATGATCAAAGTTCATTGATTCAACGTACAGCAGTAATAAACCAATGTAATTGGGTTCGTAATATTAATAACCAGCGTACATAGATCCATGCTCACTGTTCATTGATTCAACGTACAGCAATGATAAACTTATGTTTCTTAGCTCGTAAAATCAATTACTTGCGATCATGGGATTCATGCTCACAGTCATTGATTCAACGTACACTCGTCGTTACCTCGCGGACAGAAAAATCTACGTACGAACGTGCATTGTATCAATGTCGCCCGTAGTCGGCGCAAAAACAATGTTCTCGTTTCTTAATTTGATGCACGTTTTTATTGATATGACGTACTTTTTTCGTACAGTGATTAAGGCTGATTTTTTTACCAGTTGTTATTTGGTAGTACACAATCACCTAGAAAAATTGGCGGATCGATTGGCCGGTTCCCACAGGGTGGCGAATCAACCCCAACATATCGTGATATCAATGAACTTTTTATGATTTAGTTAAGGCTAAATTTTTCGCCAGTTGTTCTTTGGTAGTACACAATCACTCATAAAAATTGGCGGATCGATTGGCCGGTTCCTACAGGGTGGCGGATCAACCCCAACATGTCGTGAGATCGATAAACTTTTTATGATTTTGTTAAGGCTGAATTTTTGACCAGTTGTTTTTTGGTAGTACACAATCACCCATAAAAGTTGGCGGATCGATTGGCCGGTTCCTACAGGGTGGCGGATCAACCCCAACATGTCGTGGGATCGATGAACTTTTTATGATTCAGTTAAGGCTGAATTTTTTACCAGTTATTCTTTGGTAGTGCACAATCACTCAAAAAAATTGGCGGATCGATTGGCCGGTTCCTTAGATCATTGGATCAACCCCAACATGTCCTGGGATCGATGAACTTTTTATGAGTTAAGGCTGAATTATTCACCAGTTGTTCTTTGATAACCTATAATCTTCCAGAAAAATTGACGGATCGATTGGTGACGGATAAGCCCGAACATGTCGTGGGACCAATGAACATTTCATAATATGATTCAGTTGAGGCTGGATTTTTCACCAGTTGTTCTTTGGTAAACTACAATCATCTAGAAAAATTGACGGATGGATTGGCCGATTCCTTAAGGGTGGCGGATCAGCCCCAACATGTCGTGGTAACAATTGACTTTTCATGATATTACCCAGTTATGGCACCAGTTGTTCTTTGACGAATTTATTGGCCACTTCCTTGAGGGTGGCGGATCACCTCCAAAATGTCGTGGGACCGCTTTTCATGATATAATAATCAGTGGCGGATCTAGGCTGAAGTCAAGGAGGGGGCTCAATCTTCACAGGCGAAAAATTTCGAAATATTTTTGGCGCAGGGCCAAGTTGCAAAAATGAGTCCGTTTCGTAAAAATTATTTATTATCCAAGGTTCAGATCCGGAAAAAAAATCATTATTTTTTTACTGGGTCTATCGATTTTTGATCTGCTGAATCCGAATCCGAGGATTGCCACCTTGACAGGCATCGCACCAACCCAAACCCTACAAAAAACGCCCTGCACATCGGGTCCACAACTCCATTACCCCCTCCAGAATAAAAGCTATTTACGCCCTTGTAAAATTCTGCATGTTAAATGCTTGTTTAATTATTCACATTATAGGCGTATAAAATGTGTTAGATCAAGTAAGGAAAAATGACACTGAAAGTCTTGGTAAGTTTTGTGTCAAATATTAATTTGTTCTATTGGCACATTTTCTTTTTCTATAAGATGTATTCAGACATACCAAAATTAATTTTTGCGCCAATAATGGGAAAAGATGTCCGACTACGCAGGCCAAAGATAATATTATGTACAGGGTGTCCCAAATTGAACGCTTTCTTACTGGGACACTGGTCACACGCTTTCATACTGGGACACAAGAAATATACAAACAACAAAAAA
Source organism: Orchestes rusci (assembly GCA_958502075.1). Taxonomy (NCBI): domain Eukaryota; kingdom Metazoa; phylum Arthropoda; class Insecta; order Coleoptera; family Curculionidae; genus Orchestes; species Orchestes rusci. The sequence goes on along the minus strand of OY293303.1, from coordinate 53,824,774 downwards.
ACAAAAACACAGCCAAGCAAGATTACAATTTCATAGGGATGATTGTAGAAAGAGAATAGTTTGAAGATTTGGAGATTTTCGCTGAGCTATCCAATGTTAATCATCTTGTAATTATATTAAATAAATGAAATATTTTTTTCTCTACCTTTTGACAAGACACTTGCGTTCCAGAGGCTCTGAGTTTGGACATTCAGTGGTTCCATAATTGATAAAATCAGAACCTGTATCGGAGCTGTAAAAGTAAAGTAAAAGTAAAATAAGAGACAGTTTCACATACTATCATCTGGTAGGTTATTGTCCCACAAATAAAAGTCAGAAATAATTTTGTAATGATTTTTTTATTTGAAAAAACGCATTTTATCACACAATGTTACATTCAAACAGGAAAAGTGGGGGATTTGTCATGAGATATATTTGAAAGAAACAACAGTACCTTTATTATTATTATAAAGGCCTTCATGAGTCTACAGTCCCAAAATTCGAAGGTTCTCATTTTCTGTCCTCATCATATTATTATTAATAAGATTTATGGGCAGGATATCTAAAAATATAGCTCAAATAAGATAATACCTATCAGGTTGCCTCCGATTAAGTCGGCATTGCTAACTTCTTTATTATTGAAGATACGAGGTCATTCAAATGAGAGAACTAGTAGTATTTTTTCTGCGGATCAACGTTATGCTGACAAAAAAACAATTGAACAAGTTGAGTGATTGTTTCGATGTCAGATGGATTTTTTTTCGCATGCCTTCCTCACAAAGATGAAGAAAAATGTGATATTCTTTGAATAATCTATCGAAATAATAAAAATTGATTCAGGTTGCGTTTGAAGCCCATTATGCCACTATGCTTACCTGATGTCACCAATTTCTATAAAACTGCAATTTTCCGAGGTCAATATTTAGTGATATAGGGTGCTCCATTGACTTCAAGCCTTATAGAACTCAATGGTGAATGTTCAGAATTTTCTGGAGTATCCAAAAACCGAACAAAAAAATTGCGTTCTATCTAATTTGAAATGAAAAAGTCGGACGACGCTCAGGGTTTATGAGGCACCCTGTCTATGGGAAATGGAGTTTTTTGACAAATTAATTCAAAACACGAACTGATATTTGAGACAATTTTTTTAGAAACGTGAAATAAAAAAGATTAAGGGGGTGTCAATATATATAAAAAAAAACAGTTCAATATAAAAATATTTTGAAAAATGTATCTTTATCAAAATCAAGAGAATTTGTTGGATGAACAACATAATATAGACCCTAATAATCGTCTTCTATCCTGAGTATTATTTTTCATTGTTTTATTTCCGCAGGTCTTGCAATAATAATTGTAAAAGTAAGCATTCTTACTTGAGACTTTATTGTTATAAAAAAATTCTTACTTGAGACTTTATTGTAATAAAAAAACGAAGATAAGACAGTTTTGTGGAAGTACCCAATAAATAACTCATCTTGACTGTATAAAATAATCGAGGAAATAATGGAATACTCAAGTAATATGAATAGGTATCCTCTTATTTGAGAACTAGGTATCAATAAATTGTGCAAGTCACACAATCGGTCTCTATTGCAGTGGCGGCTCGTGGCCAACACCAGAGGTGAGGCCCATTACATTCACATACTTCGAAAGGGACAAGCACCGCAGGAGATTTTTTCCCGTGCCACCCCAAAATTAGCCAAAATTCTAAATACAGTGGGTGTCTTTTGTATTATTAAAAAAAACGACAACTTATTAAAAAAAACAAAAAATATTATTAATGTATCTTTTTTTTTAGGCTAAAAAATAATAAATTTTCATGTCGCTTTGAGGTATGATAGGTACTCTTCGACCTGTTGGTTTTTTTTAAATCGATTTCAGACCAGTACGCGTACGACATTATTTTTTCAAAACTACATATAAAATAAATAAAGTAAAAACACTCAAAATTGTATGTAGGTATACATACAATATTGAGTACTGTGAAACAATGATTAAGTGGGTACTTTTTTTTGTCAATGTTAAATGTATAATGAAACGTGATATTATTCTTCAATCAAAAGAACCAAAATCATTTCTTAAGCAACACGAGGCAACATACAACTCCCGGTTCACTATAATCCAGCCAATCCTGTCAATCATACGACAAAGAGAAAAACTAGGGTGGCGGCTCGCGGCATGACGCAAGTGAAGCGCCGCTTCACCTTGAATTATTATCTTTAGCACGAATCTCTTAATATAATAATATTCAATTAAAATATTTTTACTAATTTTAATTCCGCTTCTGGTCGCCGAATGTCAAGAAGCACAGTTAAGGTTAACCATGTAATCCACTAAACTACTACTTGTTTGACAGCTAGCTATCTTTGTTTTATTTGGCGGCTAAAAAGAGAGAACAATAAAGTATCAGCGTTGATTGAATAAGTACAGGAAGATACCTAATGTCTGTGTAAATTTTCGTGGGTCGCGACAAAAACTGTTCCTATCTTTGTAACTTATTCAATCAACGGTATCAGGTTGTCCGATAGTAGGTCCTTGCGAAAACTGTGAAACATGCGTCCGACCATCAACGTTTAATTACATCAGCTGCTGCCTGCAAATATGAATTGAATACCGAGCTTTCAGTAAGTACCATGACATACTAGGCGATAAGTCGCAGAATTTAGCGTTTTTCCGATTTTTATGTATACGTTTTAATGGAATAACTTGCAAAATTCTGCCTTTTTCGCCTAGTAGGTATGTCATGGCACTAAAGTAAGTTTTCCTAAGACACTAAGACGCGCAGTTCAAAATTCAGCGCGGCAGCTTCATAACATCCATCGGTTACCATGGAAATGTCACGTTTGCTCTATCGTCCATTGATCGATTTGCCGCAAATAAATATTATTTTGAGGCGGAAATTCAGTGCGCGTCTCGCGTCTTCGCGCGTTTTCTGACGTTTAGTTCAGGCAAGCGGTTTTGCAAATAAAATCGGAAGTCGGTTTCGTTTTTTGTCATGTTTCCCGTATATGATCCGGTATGTGTCATGCTCGAAAAGCCATTTTCGAGATGGACAAATGACGATAAAAAGGACTTTTTAAATTCGAATAGACCGCTGCCGGAACTTAATGTGACAAAAACTTCGAAATCCAAAAACAGAGTGTTCACGCGGAAATTTCGTAACGAATGGTATTTTCGAGACTGTAACAGTCCGGAATTTTTTAGGTTATAGAACTAAAGCCGTGTACTATTTAAGAAATATGTATTATTTCAAATGATGCCAACCCACCCGATTTTTCGGTATAGGTATCTCCCGCCTTTCAAGTGATAGTACCATAGAATGTGATTTTACGTGTATTCTACATCATGCATGTTGGGTGTGCTGTGCGGTGCGGTTAAAATTTCCGCAATGTTTCCTGCGTATGACCCCGCGTGTGTGTTTTATTGGAAACCCCGATTAGAAAGTGGACTGATTCTGCTTAACCTGTTTTGGAAGCCGCGAGCCGATAACTGAATAGTGTATAATAAAATGGTGGATGCGCCCGGAATATGTTACGAGTATGAAGCCCAAATTTCTGGGATCACTATTTTGTTATGGGGAATAATATGATGTGATTCGGCGATTTTGGTGCTAATTTGGTGTTTCGATAAATCTTTATGATTGAAATTATTAAAAAAACATGATAATATTTATTAAAATAATAGATCAAAATTATTAATTTTGTTATACATTTTACCATCGAGGCCCGGCCTCAGATGCTTCATTCGACGAGCCGCCACTGCTCTATTGCCGTTGTTCTCAAACAACGCTATTACATGAAAAACTACCATTCAGGAATCCTTACGCTTACAGTTATTTTTCCAAATCAGTTTCATTTTTTCGTTGTTACCTAGGTATTCACGAATAAAAACAAATCTTCAAACTTCCCAAAAATTGAAAAATCCTCATGTTCATGAATGAAATATGATGTGCCTACACCACTGGAGAGGGATACGGTCAATGCTCAATGCAAATTTGACACTTACCTGTGAAAAGTGATTTCTGGATCCAAATGGTCCAGTTTTTGACAAAGCAAGCACACTCTAACCATTTTGCACAAATAAAGTGACAATATAACACTTCACAAGCACGAAAGTAGAAGAAACAATTAGCTTTCAAGTTGAAATGCTAATGGCATCGCCGCACTACCTTCAAAATTCAAAATCGATACCTGGAAAAGGGTGCTATTTAAAGGCAGCGTTGCCGTGCACTAGGACTATTATTTCCTATGTATTGCCTATATCCAATGCACAAAAATCATTATTAAAGGACTGTCAGTAATTGATCTTTGAGTACCTAGCACAAAGATGTTTTACATAATTTATGATTTGAAATAATATCCCCATTAGACACTAACAGCGTTATTCAGGATTGAGTTTATTCACACTAAATCATGGTTGTAGATGTAGATGTGTCTCATCATGCGGTAATCTAGAATAGTGAACCTTGATGCACCTACTCGAAAAATGAACAATTCTCATTGTTCATTGTATCATGTCTTATCAATTAATTTCGTGAACAGGGGAATTTTTATAATGAAAATATTGATGAAGATTTGCCCGAATCGTCAACCGCGTCCAAGGCAGATCAGTTTTTGGCGACGCAGATAGATATAACTCGACAAGGATAGAAATGTATTGTTATTTCTCAGACATACGTCCAGAATTGGATGATGGTGCTATTATTTTTGAAGGTTTCCTTCTCTAAAGCCTTATAGAACTCAATGGATTTGAGGCAACCATCTCAGGTGAGAATCACGTTTGCTTTTGGTCGTTCATCACCCTTAATTTCAACGTTTCCACATGTAGTTTGATAAAAAGGAATCACAGCCATCGCAATCACACAGGGTAACTCAATACCCCAAAACCAAAAACCTTGGTTTGACCGAAAACCAGCCAAAACCACTACAGCAACCCGCAATACACATTTTCCGACGAAGTGAACAGTGTAAAACCCTCAAATTGAGGTAAGTTACAATAATAATTTAATTTCACTTGTCTATTTATCTTTCACCAATTTTCTCAACCATTTATTTTCAAGAGTAACATTCTCTTCTGAATTCATTTCGTTTGATCAATTTGCATTTGAGTTGTCTGGATATTGACTTCATCATTCGCATCAATTCCTAGCTATACGTTATTATTTAGTGAACTTGGTGTGAAGTTGATGATCGCATATACAAGGGTAGTTACAAAAGTTTATAACTTTGAAGTTCTACTTATTCTTGATCTAACAGTTTCAAATAACTTTCTTTATTTTTCTTTTTCTTTCATGCCAGTTTTAGCTTTGAGTTGGTCAGTCAATCAGAACGTTCAATTAAATTTCAATTTCACTTATTTCTTGTTTTGCATTTTTGAACAGTCTTTCTTCTTAGGGTTTTTTTTTCTCTCCTGCATATTTTCAAGTTTTATGTTGGACAAAGTTAACAAAGTGGTTTGGCCACATAATCAACAGATACGTTGAGGTGCAGTTGTACCTATAACCAAGTTGAGGAACACAGATAAGCGAATATTTTAATCACATAACTAACAACCCATTATATTTAATAGACGAGAATTGAATTTGATCCATTATTTCATTTGTTTTTCTCAAAAGCTCTAGCTCTCTTAACTTCATTCAGTTTGTGATCAGAGTGCCCAATTACAGCAGGGGATTTCCAGTTTTCGCCAATAAAAACTGGTGGCGCCTACTACTCACCTCGAGCTCTCCAACGTTTGATTTGGATTTTATTTTTATTGAGCAAATTAGCCAGGGCTAACTTGCACGCAAAGAACCAAGATCACAAACTTTTGAAAAGCGTGGCACCTTTTGCTGTCATTATTTCCGCGAGTCATGTCGCATACCCTATGACCACAAAAATAAACACAGGTGCGTTGGTACATGTGCTACCTGCCAGCAAACTCCATCCTGCGAAAGCACTGTCAAGGTCAAGTGCCAAAATTGTCTAAGAACATTTAGAAGTCAGCTGTGTTACGAAAACCATAAAAAAGAAGGATCGTTGGAAAAGTCTACTGTATGCAATGACATTCATCTCTGTTTTTTCTGTCTGAAAACAATTAGATCTGATAGAAAACATACTTGTGGCGAAATATTTTGCAACATTTGTCAAAAACATCAGCCATAAGGACACTTGTGTTATATGCAGCTTGATATAGGTAAATCAAAAACGAAGGAAGTACTTTACGTTTTCTGCGACTTGGAAACGCGGCAGGAAAAACAACTCACAGATGGAATTCATGAACACGAACCTAATTTGTGTGTTTTTAATGAGTGATGAGTGCTTACAACACCGCAGCCCTCGCGACAGTTGTCGGGTTTGTGATCTCAGTATACTAAAACATGACGTTGTTCCTCCAGTTCACTAATCATATTTTTAAAATACGTAAAGCGTTTGAGGAGGTCGTGGTTTTAGCCCACAATGGACAAGCTTTTGACCATCAATTTATTCTCAATCACCTCTTAACAGCAACAGACCTAACTCCAAAACTTATAATGAGAGGTACAAAAATTATTTTGATGCAGCTAGAAAATGTCAAGTTCCTGGACTCCCCAATTATTTTCCAATGTCTTTATCAGCGCTGCCTAATGCTTTTGGATTACCTGATACTTTCAAAAAAGGATATTTTCCGCATCTGTTCAACCGTCAGGAAAATCAAAAATATGTTGGTCCTCTACCACCCATCGAAGACTATAGTCCTGACACCATGAAAAAAGAAGATCGAATAACTTTTTTGTGACATGAAGAGCACAAAAACCAAATTTTGATTTCCAAAAAGAAATTGTTGAATATTGTATTTCGGACGTGGAAATTATAACTGCAGCATGTTTAAAATTTCGAGAACAAATGATAACTACCACCAAAGTATGCCCGTTTACAGAGGCCTGCACAATTGCCTCCGCATACAATAAAGTTTAAAGGAGAAATTTCCCTAAACCAGAGGCCATCGGTATGATTCCTAAGAACGGGTATCGGTTTAATAATAATCAGTCATATTGCTTTTCAGTGGCTAGTATGGGTGGGTGAAAAAGAGCTTGGAGTTAATATACATCATGCTGGTGGAGGTGCTGAAACGGTGGTAGTTGGTCGAAGGGTTGATGGTTTCAGTAAGAAAAAAATCAAGTCTTTGATTTTTGGATAGATTTTTGATTTTCATGGATGTTATTGGCACGGGTGCATAAGATGCTTTAAACATCGAAGGGATGAACCTCTAGCAGACAATGCTACAAAAACTTTAAATCTTCGTTACGAATCAACCATAGCCAAAACGGAAAGGTTAAGGGAGTATGGTTATGAAGTCATAGAGAAGTGGGAATGTGATTTCCGGAAGGACTTGAGGGACAACCCCAAAATTGAAAATTTCCTGAAAATCACTCCATTCTTTATCAGCCCCCTCTGAACCCCAGAGATGCTTTCTATGGTGGTCGTACAGGTAATTGCTAGGGCTTCGCTAGACCACAGGACTAGTCATGGTCTTGTCTTGGTCTTGGTGACAAGACCAAGACCAAGACCAAGACCTAAATATCTTCGCAAGACCAAGACGAAGACTTGACGTTCAAGACCAAGACCAAGACTCTACCACAAGAGTCCCGTCTTGGTCTTGGTCTTGGAAAGAAAAATCGACACAATATTCAATGAAATCTGCAAAAATGTTTCTATCTACTTCTAATAAGTAAATCAATCCTTCAAAAAATGTATCATTGTGATTTTCCAATTCACAATAGGTAAAGACCAGTGATTCCAAATCATTGTAACGAAAATCCTCAAATTCATCAAGGAATGTACTAACCTACATAGAAAATAAATAATGTGTAATGGGTAACTGAATATTGAACCAACGCTATGATGAATATACAAGTATAAAGGACATTTTTAGGAGGAATTGTACCTATTTCCTAAATTGATAGACTGTGGTAAAATCGGCTGATCGGAAGGCATGGTAGCACCGCGCCGTCAGGCTACACAAATCCCGCATCTCACACAAACAAATCAAAATCTACTCACTGTGAATAGACGACTAGAATGCAAAATGAGCTTTGTTTGACATGGATGCCCAGATAGGTTTGTTCTTATGGTTGATATAAAGTAGATCTCGTATAATTTGTCCAATAGGCAATGAAATATGCAAACCATTCACAATGGAGAAAAACGCTTTAAAAATGCGAAAGACTTGTCAAAATCGTACCGCCATCCCAGGTAATGATAAAATATCTTACGCATTTTTATGGCCTTTTTTTTCATTGACAATAGTTTTGCATATTTTATTGCCTATTAGGCCAAACTATACGGGCTGTACAATAAAAATTCATTTTTTTCTTCGATTCAGAATTGTGATTAAAAAAAATCCACTGAGTGGCGTTTTATAGAGAACATCTATTCTAGGATATGCTATACATTGCGGCTCTGAGAGGTCCCTCCTCCTTCTAACTTTTGAACCGTTTGATATATGTGGACGAAATTTGAACACACCATATGTGAGGACGTTCTGCATTTTTTGACATAGTAGTGACAGCTCAAAATGTCAAAATGACAGCTGGGCGTCATTTTAAATAAAAAAAAAATCAAATGGAAAGGGGGGTCGAGTGATACCCTATTTTGAAGGCCCTTTAACCCTGATTACAGCTTCCGAGTTCCAAGCTTCTGCTATCATTCCTGTTGATTACTCAATCTTCCTGACGAGGATTTTTTTCACCCCAATTCTTTCTTTTTTGTGAAATTCATCCTCATCAAAAAGATTGAGTGATAGCTCATTTTGAAGATCTTCTGTACCTCATCATATCCTCTTAGTTCGGAGAAGTCCACTCTTGCGAGTGGGTATAAATAAAGTGACAAAAGAAAATCTGTCATAATATCAACATGAATGATAACAGAGGCTTGCGACTTGGCAGTTGTAATCAGGGTCAAAGGGCCTTGAAAATAAGGTATCACTTGACCCCCCTTTCCATTTGATTTTTCCATTCAAAATGGCGCACAGCTGTTATTTTGACATTTTCAGCTGTCACAACTATGTCAAAAAATGCAGAACGTTCTCACATATTATGGTGTGTCCAAATTTCGCTAGCTTATATCAAACGGTTCAAAAGTTTTTGAGCCGCACTGTATATTATTATGTGTGTTTTAAAAATTCGGTATATATTTTTTTCAAGACCATCAAGACCAAGACCAAGACTATCAAGACCAAGACCAAATTCATTTTTCGAGACCAAGACCAAGACCAGCCAGTCTTGGTCTTGCGAAGCCCTAGTAGTTGCAAGACTTACTACAAAGCTCAAGAAGGAGAAAAAATAAAATACCTGGATGTCTGCTCTCTTTATCCATGAGTATGTAAGTATGGAAAATTCCCAACAGATAACCTCCAGGTATTTGTCGGAGAAGATTGTGAAAATTTAAAATCGGAAGCAACTGACGGCCTTATAGAATGTAAAATTCTCCCTCCACAAGATCTCTATCACCCTCTGTTCTCCCTCAAAAAATGCAAAATATGTTGATGTTTGTTCTATGTCGCACTTGTGGTGAAAATATGAACTATGAAACATGCCACCACACTGATGAAGATCGAGCATTGACCGGTACGTGTATAATAGATGAAGTGATGAAGGCACTGGAGAAGGGGTGTAAAATGTTGACTATTTACGAAATTTGGAAATACCAGATGACTCGATACGATCCTGAAACAAAAACCGGTTGCCTTTTCACAAAAATGATGGATGAATGGATCTATATGAAGATCAAGCAGGAGGCATCAGGGTGGCCTAGCCAGTGCACCTCACACAAGTCTAAAGAAAGTTATATTGAAGCATTTTTCAACCGTGAAGGTGTAAAATTGGAAGCACAAAATATAATAAGAAATGGACTTATATGTTTGGCCAAGCTTATGCTAAACAGCTTCTGGGGCAAACTTGGACAGCAGGAAAACCAACCAAAGACTGCAATTGTCAATATACCTAACCCCGAGGAATTTTCCAATATGATGGCGAATCTAGCTATGGATGTGAACTCTGTCCTTTCCATAAACGAAGATGTTTTAGTGGTTAACTATATGTTTAAAGAAGACATTTTTGAACCATTATCCACCGTAGGTGTTTGTTTAACAGCACCACAGCTCACGCCCGAATCAAACTTTATTTTTGATTGGAAGATTTTGGTTCACGAGTCTTGTATTATGACACCGACTCTTTCATTTTATCGCATGAAGATAGTGAATATGAACCGCCTACTGGGGATTTCACTGATGACATGGCTGATGAATTGGCCACGTTCGGACCTGGAAGGCACAAAAAACCAACGACAGAAGGACTCCTCCACTCATCATTAACAACCAGCCAATCTACAACGACAAGGAAAAGGCCGAGACCTTCGCTGAATCTCTTTACAGCCAGTTTTCGCTTAACGAAGATCTTGGTGGAAGGAAAGTCACAGATCTAATGAAAAGTCCTCCAATAAATCTACTCGAAGACTAACAAAATGTCTTTCCAGGGACAGGGACTAAGGTAGATGAATTTTCAAATGCCACTCTTGACGAACTACAGCACATCATAAAAAGCTCAAAAACCGGGAAGGCGACCGGCGAGGACAGCATCACAAATAAACTTTTCAGAAATTTCACTCCCAATTTGATAGAATTTACTCCACTGCTGATAAACAAATACCTAGATCTTTCATATTTCCCTACTGTCTGGAGAAAAGCCACCATCGTTCTCATACCGAAGAAAAAGGAGGATCTGTCCAGGCCTAGTAGCTACAGGCCCATCGCCTTTCTTAACTGCCTAGGAAGAATCTATGAGAAGATAATACTAACAAAATTTAAGGAGCAATGTTCTAACCTGAAAATAATTCCCGACCATCAATTCGGCTTCATAGAAAACCTCAGCACCTGGTGGCCAGACTACTGGAAGACGTAACTCGGGGCCTCCAAATCAAGAATTCATCAGAACTTTTCGCATTAGGCACCAAGAAGGCCTTTGACAAAGTCTGGCATCAGGGGCTGCTGTTTAAAATGGCATCGGTTCAGTTTTTCCAACAAATTGATTTTTATCATGAAAAACTTCCTTTCTGACAAAAAATTCTGCATTAAAATTGGCGAGGAACTATCAGAAGTCAAAACTCAGCGTGCTGGTGTCCCACAGGGTTCCCTTTTGTCGCCGACGCACTCTACAACATTCCCGGATACCCCAGTATACAAATCAAATTACTACAATTTCCACCCTAGAGCTTAGGCTCTTCCCCCCTTTTCTCACTAAAACCTTTCTGCCAAGCAACTCATTTTTTTAAGCATGGGAAAGAGTACTTCAAGTACTAAACACCTTATCTTTAAAACAGCAGGGTTCTCTTCAGTCTGATCCATAGTCATGCTGACAACGCCTAGTAGGCAGAAACATTCATGAATTGATCGGATTGAGGAAACAGTTTCAAAAGTTTCCTTACTTTCAAGGAAGGATTATCCACTAACCCGTCGTAAGACCGCATGAGGACTCGATAGTGGAGGACTATGGCTATGACATCGAAGTGATTGACTAGTCTACCGATAGATGGTGTTAGGTCTACAACATTTCACTAACACATTTACTTATTGAACGAGCCATTGAAACTGTTCTCTTCAGTCTGATCCGGTCATCAGTCATTCAGTTCCGTCACAACTGAGTCAAGAGAGGTCCTGACCCGGGAGCGACAAGAACTACCTGAGAAGACCCGAAAGTATTACCTGGTACCTGGTAAATATTTAGAGTAGAGGAGTTAGACTTTGGTCTAACCACCCGTACTCTGAGTCCTTCGTTCTTACGAAGAAGAGAAAATTCGTTCCTCCCCTTTAATAACGTTTCAGGTTTATTTCAGGGCTGGTGAAACCCTATGGCACTATAGCTTGTCTATAGGGGTCCTTGGAAAGGTAGAACCAAGAGCAAAGTTAACCTGCTTGGTTTTATTTCCAGGGGAGTTACTGATACAACAGTAAAACCTCTGTGAATCGAATCTCTCAGGCTTTGCTCCCTCATTAGGCTCTTTTGATTGTGAAGCCCCAACGTGATCGGGTAAAACCGGCGGTAGTAGGTGACCAATTGAGCTTGGTGGGGTTCATCCCCCCTGAGTAAAACCTTCTGCCCCTTAAAAAGCGCGACACGCACATCCATCCGGCCTCTTCAAGGCACTAGTCCTTAAGACAATGAATGCTAAAACCCTAGCGAAAGAGTTTAAAAAACTCACAAAATCTCATGAACAGCTCCGTCAGAGCCATGAGAAGTTAGACGCCCTCTTCGTACAAAGACGCGACGAGTACCAAGAGGAACGCGAAAGGAAAGATAGCATGCTTGAATGCTATCGTTCCACGACCGAAGAGCTGCGAAATGAGATTGCTCGACTCAAGACTCGGCCGCTGAAAATGGCTCCCCCTGAACCTATTCCTTCTTCTCTGAAGGAGGAGGTTCTTAGGGGGTCTATCTTTGGTCTGAAGATTGAGATCGAGGAACTCAAATCCCAGCTAAAAAAGAAGGCTCCCTCTGACCCCCCACCTTCATCAAAGGTGGAGGTTCAGAGGGAGGCTGTCTCTCCCTCTTCTTCAAAGAGTAAGGGATAGAAGGCTTCTTCAAAGGTGGTAGAGAAGACCTACTTCAAAGAAGCGGACGGAACAGACAAAGAGAGACTCACCTGTCCCTTCACCTTCTTCAAAGGAAGAGGTACAGGTGATCGCGAAGCGCCCGGACCCCCTAAAGTGGGGGACGTCCAAACGTCGGCCTCGGGAAGAGAGAAGGACGCATTTCCCCCCCTTGCCGACAAAGAAGACAAAAACGAAGGCATCGGGGTCAAAGAACCATACAAGGGTCTCTGATGATATAAAAGTTGATCCCCATGCTGGAGTTGAAAGAAAAGCTGGAGGCAGTGACGGCATGTCGTCGGACGGCTCGCCTAAGGGCAAGCATGTCCGGAAAAATGTCGCCACGCCCCCCCAGCAGAGGGGGCACCGGTGCCCACGGTACCGACCCTCGGCGACGAACGTTCGGGACACGTCCCGCTCGTAACCCCACCCGCGACCGCGACGGACTCTGCCGCAGCAGCTTCCAAGAGGGCTCCCGCTATCTTTTTAGAGGAAACCCGCTTGTGGAGTGAGCTGCGCGCAAAGCTCCAAGCAGCCAGCATATCTTATGCAAAGGCTTCCGTTGTGATGGACGACGTAAGCATCATTCCAGCTTCACTGCATGATCACAAAGACATCCAGACCGGTCTGGATGAGATGACAGCTGACGATTACACCTTCTCTCGACCAGAGGAGCGTTCGTTGCAGGTAGTCATTCGCGGACTGCCTGCCAACGCAGACCTAGAGTCAGTCAGGTCAGAGCTCGCCACCCGCTTTGGCATCGATGCTGTGCCGCTCCGCATGACTAGCCGGAAAACCCGGCAAGTCGTGCCCTTGGTGTTGGTGAAAACCGATGCTAGGCGGATCTTTGAGATCAAGGAGCTGCTCGGCGTCGATGTCAAGGTGGAACTCAAAAAGAAGTCTCCGGAACCACGACAGTGTTTCCGGTGCCAGCGATGGGGTTACACCCAAAGCAGGTGTCACCATGCACATCGCTGCGTCAAGTGTGCCGGTGCACACAGCAGCAGAGAGTGCACGCTCTAGAAACTCGCTAGCGGTGAACTCAACGTGTGCTGCGTGGTTTGCGGGGGGAAAGGCGGAAGGCCACCCTGCAAGCTGGCGTGGCGTGTGACCAAGAGGCCTTCGGAAGGTAACCCGGTACCAAAGAGCTAAACTTAAGTGAGAGATTGGGAAACTAAAGGGCTTATCCCTGACGTCCTAATGCGGAGGAGAGGTTTAGTGGGTAGAACCCCACACTACTCTTTGGTCTCGGACCATTAAGTGTCTGGTTTCAGATTCCTCTCCTTGGGGCCGGAACCCCTGAACAAAAAAAAAATCAGTCTGATCCATGATACTAAAACACACAAGATAAACTCACTCGCTGGACGAAATTCAAACCGATTTGCGCATGGTGACCATTTGGGTCAACATGCATAGGATTCATCCAGACATTTATATGGTGTTGAAAAAATAAGCTAGCAATGGGCACCGAACACCTTATACATTTTAAATGGGAGGTCACCGGAAAAGAAGCGCGTGAGCTTATCTTGTTTGTTGTAGTATCATGAGTCTGATCCACAGTCATGCTGACGACGCCTAGTAGGCAGAAACGTTCATGAATTGGTCGGACTGAGTAAACAGTTTCAAAATTTTCCATTGGAAATTATCTTTCGCTGATCTATTTATACAGGGTGTTCCAGAAAGAATGGGACATACTGTAACAGCAGATCCCTCAAACAAAAATATTGCGATCGCCCTGACCTAGTCTATCCCGAAAGTTGATAATAACAGAAAGATACAGGGTTTCAAAGTTGAATTTTTATTTTCGATTTATTTGAATAACTTTCGAAAAAATCAAATAATATTGATGAAATTTGGTATATGGGACGAAATTGCTTTTACTTATAAGGGGCACCACTTACACATTTTTTCACTCATTCAAATGATCATTACTTTTTTGTACGCACTCGTACATTCTTTTGAAATTGAAAAATTCATTTTTCTATCATATTTTCATGAAACAGGTAGGTATACGTGTAGAAGTGTCTAGCTGGGAGTAACCTTTTTCAGGATATTTGTACTTGAAGTAATCTATGCAATGTGGTTTTAAATGGAAAATTTTGAAGATAAACATATATAAGTGCAAAAATCTTGAAAAAACTACTCCTATACACTTTTACATGGCTTACCATTTTTACGTAAAAATGACGGAGAAATCAATTTTTCGATTAAAAAAAAATGTTCGAGTGCGTACAAAAAAGTTATGACTAATTGAATGAGTGGAAAGATGTGTAAATGGCGCCCCCTACATGTAAGAGCCATACCAAGGCCACATATGAATTTCGCATGTCAAACAACCCCCATGTACCAAATTTCATCAATATAGCTTGGTTATTTCAAAAGTTATTTAAAGAAATAAAAAATTCAAAATCAACTTTGACAACCTGTATCTTTGTTAATATCAATTTCCGGGATAGAAAGGTGTTTTATTCCGATTTGTTTGTATTTAAAATGAAAATATGGCTTTCAAAGTGAGGGAAGCTCATTGGGAGAATTTTATCGAATGACATAGAGAATTGCCTACAGGGCGGTTCACTGGCCCCAATTGGGAATGAGGATGAGGTCTTCACGAGGGTCTTCAAATATCGATGATGATTTGAACCATGCTAAAATGACCGAAAGTAAGCAAAATGTTCAAAAAAAAAACATTCAACATACTAATTTCTCAATCGTTAAAGTTAGATAAACCTTTCTTCACTCAAAGAGAAGGGACTTTGTCCCCTCACGGCAATTCTTCGCGAACTAATTCTTAATTTCTGCGCCTTGCAGCTGAAGCTCTTATTCAGTATGAGCACGTCCGTATAAACCATCGGAAATACGGACCAAAGAATGCCCACCTTAAAGACGGATGCACCAATTATGATCTTCCCAAATATATGTGAATAAGGCGGATAATGGTAACTGTTTCAAGTTTCTTCCGAATAACCCCAATCTTCTAAACTTAAATGAAAAAAATTATCAAATCTGTTAATTATTTGATTGAATAGGTACCGAATTGTCCCCAATCAAAAACATGGTGACATAAAAAGGTAAAAACTCATTTATTTTTCATAAGATAGGTAGGTACAACGCTTCATATCTCTTTTGAAAAAAACAGCTGTCATGTTAACTCGAAAATTAAAATGTTCACAATGAATAAAGCGACAATAATTTGAAATATTAGAAAGTCCATTTCGACCTACATACACCACACATAGAGTTCGATATGCATTTGGTGAAATTTCCTGAAAATCTGAAGCACTGAAATGAAAAAATAAAGACTTTTTTCCTTGAAGCTTCGTTCATTTTGAACAAATTAATTTTCGCAAAACCTGTACGGACGCCACTGGTAAAAATAATAAAAAAATGTGTGCATCACATTATGCATATTGATGCATAGAAGACACGTATCAAATCACGTACAGATATCTGGAATAGTATCAAAGTGGAAAGCAATTATGAAAAAAGATTTATTTTTTTCAAATTTTGAAACCCTATATCTTAAATATTAGGCTCTTGCGGACCTACAGAGTGACCAATTTGAAAGCGGGCCATCCTCATAACATTTTTATTTATGGAGCGATATTGACGTAATTTGTTTTGAATTGTAGAAGGGAAAAGAGTGTATTTTGGGTCCAGGCGGCATCCAGTTTTCTTTAAAAGCAACTACTAGATCACATTTAGAGGTCAAAAACTCCAGAATCCATATAAGTGATTTTTTTAGAAAAAATCTGACTGCGTCACTGGATTCGTCGTCCTCTGTACCAAGTTGGTTTATTATGCATTAAGAAACTTTTTATCCAGTAACATGTGCGATAAAAAATCAATCACATCAAATTTATTGAATAACAACTGTTTGATCTGTAATTGCTGCTGGTTCAATTGTGCCGTAAATACGAGGCCTTATACACGATTGTATTCAAACGAACTGTATTTTCTATAGAACTGATGTGATGTTACAGGTGAATTTTAAAAATCTGACAACTGTCACAATAACTGGAGTCGCCTCGCAGGACGTACTATGTTAAGTTTGAGGGAGACCTTCAAAAATTCACTGCATGATCTCTATCTCTGCACACAAAGTCTAGTTTCCAGTCTGCTCTTGCATGGGTAGTCTGCACAAGTGAAGTACAGACCTGATCATAATAGTTCCTTTCTGAGTTCGGACTTCTGCAGTTCTGGAGATGCCTTCGGAGGCGTAGCCACGGAGGGGTTTTGGGGGTCAGAACCCCTCCCCTTGATCAGAAAATGTCATTGAAAAACACATTTAAATTTAAATGATGAAATAATAGCTTTCTCACAATCTCTTGGAAAATTCAATAAAAAGGAAAATTCCTCAAAATTTTTCGCCTGCGGCGCTCATGCAGTCTCGAACCGGGCCTGTGGCCCACCTATCCAAACCCAAACCCCCCCCCTTATAAATGGTCTGGCTACGCCACTGGCCATCTTTACCAGGCAAATCTTAACAACTCTGCCAAGGGGCCATTTGTAGGGTGGTTGAGTATCATTCCGAATCAGCACCAACAAGCCTTCTGGCAAGCTTGTATAGGGAGTTCCTTTCAATTGTGCAATTGGGAAATACCCTGCTTGGTGAACTGTGACCATATTTGTTGATTGAGTTTTTGGATGTGTTGCCACCTTGACAGTTTGAATGAATTGACGTCTTGCAGGTTGAATTCAGGGATAAAGTTAGAATAACGGTCGATGAGTAAAAGAGAAGGAGTAGTGAGTAGTAAATCGTTCGGATCATTTCATATTACAAATAAAGGTCTTGAATTTAGTATACACTCAACCTGAATAGTCAATGTGTTAAATTCTTCAAAAGTGACATTTTTGTTAATGAGAGATCGTTTTGAGAATGATGCTCTGCAGCCTTCACAGCTGCCGCACATAAACCGCCAAAGTTTGGCGTGTACGGTGATATAAACTGCCATTGAATACCGGTTTGACCCGTAGTTTCAATGATTGAATCCGTATTGGTGCTCAACAATTGGAGGGCTGTGATAGGACCAGAAACTAAGGGTCCATTACACTTCTTTCGTTTAAAGATATCAAACCTAATACACAAAGCGGTTACTCGTCTTAACGTCAATAAGCAAGAATAGTTGATGAATAGGAAAAAATGCTCTTTAACCACAGTTCGTGAGACTGTGATTCTCTTTTATATCTCAGGTAATTCATCAATAGAAATGAAATCATTAGGGACAGGAAGATTGGAATGAGCAAGGTTTTCTTTTGTATTAATATATCTCCAATTTTGAATATTCGTGTGTGACTGAAATTTAGAGACTCTGTTGGAAACTTAGAGCTACCATTGAATTAGTCCACGTAAAAATAGGGATGTCTAATGAGAGTGCATTTTTCACCAAGCCAATCAATTGGGATCCAAGTAATGCAGCACACAATTCTAACTTTGGAATAGTAATAGTTTTGAGTGGTGCTACATTGCTTTTAGCACATAAAATATGTGATTGAAAATCATGACTACCATGTTTGCTTCTCAAATAGACTTCGGCAGCATACGCATCTTTAGAAGCGTCGCAAAAACAGTGTAGTTCAGTAAAACTGAAATCCTTGGGTATACAATTCCTGAGGCTGATTTAGACTGTTACTTTACTTTAAAAATGACTTTTTAGTCAAGAATAGAGATATCCCAGGAAACTCTCAAACTCCATAACTGTTGAATAATATTTTTTGATGTGATGATAATGGGACTGAAAAGACCTAGAGGGTCATACATTTGTGCAATAGTAGACAAGATAAATCTTTTTGTGATATTACTTTTATCACGACTTGAAAGTTTTTCTGTATTATAAGTGTCAAGACCAGGAGACTATTGAATGCCTAGAGTTTTGCAAGTCTTTTTTTCTCCAATTTCTAAAACTGAATCGGCAACTTGGAAATTGCCTAAATCGGATGTACCTTGTGGATTATTCGATATCCATTTTCTCAGGATAAGATGAACGGACCTCAAAATTGAGTATTTTTCTTTAGATAAATTTGTAAGTTCATGAATGTCATTGGACCCAGTTGAAAGGTCATCGACATAGAAATCGTAGAGAATAGTTTTAGATGCTTGAGGAAATTGCTCAATAGAGTCTGAAGCCAGTTTTCGAATACATGCAATAGCTAGATAGGGAGCGCAAGTAGTTCCGTAGAAAACTGGATTTAATGCATAAGTTGAAAACTCATCGTTTCAATCATCATAAAATGTGCTGAAGGGGTCTATGATCAGGGTCCATTAAAATGCATCTTAACATTTGTGATACATCAGCAGAAACAACGTGAGTATAAGTTCTAAATCGAAGTAAAATGTCTATCATGTCATTTGGGACCAACATATTGTAGATCATTCAAAGATCAGCCTATTGTTGTAGGACAGCTACTATCAAATACAGTTCTAAGTTTGTTGTGATATTATTCTCCTTCAAAATACCATGGTGTGGTAAGAAATAGGAAACTGAACTTGTACTTTCATCATTGGACTCATACGTCCCAAGGACACATTATTCATGAATGAAGTCAAAGTATAGTTTCTTGAAATTGGAATCTCTAAATCGGGATAAAAATCTCTTTTTGGCACTCATCATACTGTCGCCTATTAATTTGGGAGAATGCTTGAGAGGAAATTGAACGACAAATTGACCTTGATCATTTCTAAAAGAAGTGTCGTTGAATATTTTTTCACATTCCATGTCATCCTTTCACATGTGAACTGCTACTTCAACTTCTAGTTCCCAAAAACGCTTTAGTTGATCATCCTCTGGTACATGTACAGGGTGTCCACAGATAAATGAACCCCCATTAAATTTTTAATTTGATGTTTGGTAAAAAAATGTTTTACAATTACAACCCTATTTTTTTGTTTGATTTTCGCATTCTCCGGAAAATTCCAAACATTTTTCATATAGCATACCCTATACCCAAATTCAACCAGTGAGAAGATATTAACGTTAGAAGTTCTCTATTTTTTCGAGCATTTTTTAAAATGTATGGTATTATTTCGAAACCTTGGAAACGAAGTGGTTCTTAATAGATGTCAACTTGTCAAGAAAGATTTAAACATGTTATATTGCAAAGAGGAAAAAGTTGAAATATTCTCTTTATACATAGATACAGGGTGATCCAGATTTATCCTACAATATTTCAAATTCAGATTCCACCTCGGATTCTACTAAGTAATTATAATGAACAATTTTTATTCTATGAAAACCGGGATGAAAACCTTTAAAATATTTAGTTTTTTTTCAAGGAGCTTCCTCAAAAATGGATATAACTCCTATTATTTGACTGTTTTTTGTCATGGTTCGACGGGCTATTTTGTCGTCTTTCAGAATAAATGTCCATAGAATAAAGATTGTTCATTTTAATCTAGAATCTAAATTTTAAATATTGTCGGATAAAATTGGGTGACCCTGTACGTTATTCAACTCTTTTTTGAGAAGTTGACATCTATCAACAATTATCTCGTTTCCAAGGTTTCCAAATATAATACCATAAATTTCAAAACATGCTTGAAAAATTGCAAACTTCTGACGTTAATATCTTCTTATTGGTTGAATTTGGGTATAGGGTATGCTAAATGAAAAATGTTTAGAATTTTCCGTAGAATGCAAAAATCGAACAAAAAAATAGGGTTGTAGTTTGGAATGAGAAAGTTGGACCACGCTCAGAAGTTCTGAAACACCCTGTATATGGGAAAAACCTTGTTTTCACAAAATTCATTTTGAACCATTAAACTTTCATTTGAAACATTTTTTTCCCAAACAACCTGGGTAAAATTGCAAATGGAAGTATTCAAATCCAATGGTGTACTTTCCGTTACCACATGTAACCAAAGAGCGTGTTTTGTGAAGAAGTTAAAAGGTAGCCAAGTTTGATTCTTCCATCAAGAATAAAATCCCAAAATAGACTTGCACACATCAATAAGTAAATACCACCAGAAACAGAAAAGCTTATTGGATCTGCCAACTGGATGTTTCCCGGGATATTCCAGTTACAAGTACCTACTAAATTGACAGGTGAAGATTTGATTGGTGATCAATGGAACAACGAAACAAGAAACAGTACAACTGAAATTGGAAGAATTGGAGAACAATGACAAGGTACATTGCTTATTGAGTTCAGATATAACTTGATTGACCCCAATAATTGCAAGTTTCGTTGAAGTACATTTAAGTTTCAATTTATCGCAAAATTCTTGTGTTAATAGATTGGATTGTGCTCCACAATCTAAAAGTAATCGACATGGTTGGAAATTCCCATCTTCATCTCTAACTCTACACAAAATAGTAGACAATAGTACCTGTTGTGGCTTGATAGACAGTTGATTTACAAATAAGTTGAAATTGTGCAGAGCTGAGTTATTGCTGGCATCAGGTTTGCTAGAGTCGCTGGATTCACTAGTATTTTTGTACAAATGAATGAACGAATTGTTTTTTAGATTCTTGTTTTTAGATTTGAAAATACACACACCGGCAAATTTGAAGGATCAGACGCTATAATTAGATTTTTTCTGTCCTGCGTGTTTCTTTTCTTCAAACTCTAACGGAATCCTTTAAAACAAAATCTAACTTATTGATTGCAGTTAGTTTTCCAGAACCTTGAGCCATTCGGGAGCCTGTTGGCGGAAAAAAGACTGCGTTTAAGCGTGTTTTAAACTGTACAATTCAAAGGGATAATTTTTTTCAATAACTCGTGTTCTCCCCACGAGCCCGTATGACTGCAGCCATTCGTCTTTCCATACTTCTGATTACGCAATCGATCATTTCTTGGGGCAAAGCCTCACATTCTTCGGTTAGAGCAGCTTTCACCTGCTCTCTAGTTTGAACAGCGGAAATTCTGGATCTCAAACGTCTACCAAGCATGCTCTATTGGATTAAGATCTGAACATGCTGGCCAGTTCATGGTGGTTACATCAAATTGGTTCAAAAAGTCAATTACACATCGATCAAAGTGCGGCCGAGCATTGTCTTGCATTAAAATAAAATTGTCGCGATATATGGAGCGAAAGTTACCACATGGTCTTGCAGAATATCCCGTATGTATCTATCTGCTGGTAAAGCACCGCCATCAACCACCACCAATTCTGTACGTGCGCCTAAACATAGCCTCCACCAAAAGAGACAATAGGGGTAAAATTAAACTGAGTATTTTGTTCTCCTTGACGTCGATACAATCTTTCCCTACCGTCAATAGAATTTACACAGAAACGGCTTTCATCCATGAACAATGCATGCCTCCATTGGTCATCATTCCAATTGTGATGTTCTCGAGCAAAATCTAGTCGCGCTACTCGATGCTGTCTCTGAAGTGCTGGCGCATTTATTGGCACATACGACTCCAAACCAGCTTCCCCGAGACCTCTTCTGACTAAACGCCCACTCATGTTAACTCCTCGAACCTTTTCCAGTGCGTTTCTTGTCTGATTTGCGGTCTGACGCCGGTTTCTAAGTGTTTGCAAGACTGGAAAATGGTCGTTTTTGAGCGTTTCCTGCCTTGACCAAGTCTTCTCATAAACAGTCCCATCTGCCTCCAACGTCTAACGAATCGATGAATAGTGGATTCCGATTTTCTAAACCTTTGGGCAACCTCGCGGTATGATCGACCATTTTCAATCATATCTACAGCCGTGGCGATATCATTACGAACTGTTTCCAATTCAAAAGATGATAGCAAACACACTGAATTGTTTACTTACCTAACAGCACAAATTTTGAACTAGAGAAAATATGTGCTTTAACTTGACAACAACACTTAACAAACACAACTTAAAAAGATGCTTACAATTCGCAAATCTTCTGAAAGATGTCAAAATATATAAATTGTTTTGTGGGCGATGGGACGCTATCTAGATTTGACCGTTAAAAACTAAAATTAATTAAATTAAATCAATTTTCCAATCGTTCCTTAAAATTTGCCGGCGTGTGTAGTTCAGGGACCTAGACTACAATGATCTTGATTATGTCCCGTTCGAAGACAGTTTGGACATAGATTGAGTCTTTCAACATTGGCAATTCTATCTGAAACTGATAGATTTAGAAAATCTTGGCGATTATAGATCAGATGGTTTTCCTTACAGAAATTACATTTAATAGATGAATTGTGATATAAATTTTGTTCAGGATTTTCTAGACTGGAGCCTGGTTTCTCGGATTAAATGGATGCTTGTCGTATCTCTTGACATTGTGATTAAATGGCATAACTTGACTCGATTTAAAGGATTGTTCCTTAGATTGCAGCAAATCAACTTTGTTCTTGATAAAGTCTACAAAGTCATCAAGACTAGGACGATCAGATTTATACTTGACCTCTTTCGATTCCCTAAGACTAGTTTTGTCCAATTTACTTGCAATCAAATGAACAATGGAAAACTCGAATAAAATTTTGTCACTCAATTCTAAACTCTTTATGTTGATCATATTGTTTGTAATTTGATCCAACATGTTCCTAAATTGAAAGAAATTATCTTAATTTACTTGTTGAATTTCGAGTAATTGCTGCAAATGTGTTTGATACATAGAATGTTCCATGCTGTTTCAAATGGATTAGTCACATTTTCAAGACCTTCAACATATCCAGCAGAAAATCCTTCCAAAGAGGCTTTTGAAAATCGAAATTTTTGCAACCCAGACAATCCAGTATTAACAATAATAGCTGAAGTGAAATTAACCTTGGAATTGAGGCATTCCTCAAAATTACCAGAGAATGTAAGTAATTTGAGTTTTGGAAGAAGCATATTGCTAAAGGTGTCGTTCACTGTGGATGATGAAGTATGAGGTTGTGAACTAGAATTAATCGGAGCATTTTGTTGAGACTTGGATACACTAGCAATATATTCGGTTAAAATATCTTGAGCAGCATAAAATCGGTCTTGGAACTCTTCCCTTTCATTGTAATGGAATGAAAATTCTTGTTCATCGCATACAGATTCAATAACTGATTCTACCGTGTCGAATTCTAATAAATCAAAACCATTCTTTGATCTTAATTCAACATCATTTAAACTAGGCGCCCTTTCAGGTAAAGATGATTTAACCGTATTGGCGAACTTTTCCAAAATGGTTAATTTTTGCTTGATGCTGCCTCTATTTCTGATCAATTTTTCAAGATCATCTCTTGAACTAGATGCAGTATCGACATTATCGTTTGTGTCAGGCATTTTCGATAATTGAATTTTAATAGAAAATAGGATGTATTGTCAAAATGCATCTACTCAAAAGCTATATCTTGCAAGCTATGAAGACTAAACTAGTCAGTTGAACAAAATTGCCTGTAGTTAACTATATTTAAACTCAAGACCTAGATTCGTTAATATTATTGGCACCTGTTAAAAATAGAACAGTGAGGTTTACCTGTAATAGACTTGACAATAGGTTTAATTGGTAATGACCTCAAATTGCTTTAATGGGAGAAAACTAGGATGAAAATAGTAAAATAGGATAGTGGTTCAACTTGGAGAACTGAATATAGATATTGCTTCTCGTTTTGAAAAATACTGTCAACATTGCAATCCAATCACTTCAATCTGATATTGCTCGTCCAACTGTTTGCGTCGGGAATCACCAGAATGTAGCCTCGCATCTCGTTCGTGGTAGCCTAACTTCGCTGGTTAGCAGGATTCAAAAGGACTTGATACTTGGAATCAACTTGTAGGTTTATCCGGTTCGTGGGACCAAATATTTTTGATTTTGTAATGGCTGCTGGTTCAATTGTGCTGTAAATAAGAGGCCAATATACTCATACTCGATTGTTTTTAAGCGAACTGTATTTTCTATAGAATTGACGTGATGTTACGGGTGAATTGTGAAAAACTGACAACTGTCACAATTACTGGTGTCGCCTCGCAGGACGAAACTATGTTAAGTTTAAACAACAACTACAATGAACTTCCTTAGGTATATCAAAATGCAGTGAAACTAGCAGAAAAAGAATAAAAAATAAATTAAATTTACAAAAATCAAAATAAAATAAAATCAACGCACATGAATTAACTTTAAATTCTGAACCAACTTAACAGCATTACTCGTGAAATTGTTTATTTTGAATATTTTTTCATTCAATTTGATGCAGATTCATTTTGGGGGATGACGAATCCAGTGGCGTAGACAGATTTTTTCTAAAAAAATCGCTAATATGAATTCTGGATTCTTCAGCCTCAAAATAGGGTCTAGTAGGCCTTGGGTTTTAAAAAAACTAGACGACTGCTGATCCCAAAGTACACCTTTGCTCCCCCTACATTAAAAAAAAAATAGACAAAATTGCTTCATGAATAGAAATGTTATAAAGGTACCCGCTTTCAAATGGGTTAATTTGTATGTCCATATGAACTTTTTGTCCTAAAATCATGCAAGGATTATCACCCTCAAGTATCGGCACTCAATTAATAAACACCCTGTATGTATATGTCTGATAGACTGCAAGATCAATTCCAAAAAAGTTTAAACCGCGACGAATAACTTAATAACTTGTTTCCATGAAAGTGATATTTGCATTTTAGTAGGAGAGCCAGAGTGACATTTCGGTGATGATTTGGTTGAGGCATATTTTTTGGGAGAATGTTGTACGAATCCTAATTGAGTGTCATCCAAAAGGGTTCGCCCTGATCGCAGTTCCGGTCGGAACGCCCGCAATATGTTAAAAAAATATATTTTTTCTAGCTAAGGCTGAATTTTTCACCAGTATTTGTTTGGTAGTCTACAATAATCTAAAAAAAATGGCGGATCGATAGGCCAGTTCCTTCAGGATGACGGATCACCCTCAACAGGTCGCAGGACCGATGAACTTTTTATCATCTAGTTAAGGCTGAATTGTTGACCAGTTGTTCTTCGGTAGCCCACAATCATCCAGAAAAATTGGCGGATCGATTGGCCAGTTCCTACAGGGTGGCGGATCACCCTCAACATGTCGTCTTAGCTAAACCATCACTGGCTCTTAGACTATTACCATGCTTCACGAATAAGTAGAGAAGAGATCATTTTTCATTCGACATAGGTATACATATCAAGAAATCAAGAAAACTCAGTCAGTTATAAAGAAAAATCTGTTATAAAGAACATCTACAAATAGTATCTACATCTGGACGCAGTTGAATACAAAAATATAGTTGAATATGTATAATTAAAACTTATAAGTGATAACAAACAGAACTAAACTTCTCATATTTGAAACAGCATAAGACAAGTGAACCATCCACTTATTCAATAATTCTAGTCATACAGGATTGGTTCTGATCCTATTATCACTAGTTATAAATTATCTTCATCTTCAGAGTCAGGTACCATAAGCGTTTTTGAAAAAGCCAGATCAGTTTTGTCAAATGATCTTTTGAAAAGTGAGTGTGACTTTTTATCTACTGGTTGTAGTTTTGGCGAATGAGACATCATTCGGGATCTGTTGGGATCATTATCTCTAGCCTTAGAGAGACCATCACTCCCGCCAGGTCCCCACAAATCTTCTGAATATTCGTTTACAGTTGTGGTATTCGAAGATCGTACCTTGAAACAAAGGGACATTTATAAAAGCATGCAGGCAAAAACTCAACATAAACCAATCATTTTCGCAGCATGGTATATCATGAAAATACGTTGGAATGAAATCAAAATATTTGGACAACCGTTTTAATCATTATAGGTAAATACCCTTAAAATGCCATCCTCAAACACTAGAAAGATCAAATACATGAATGTAAGTCCAATGAAATAAAAAAAGACCAAGACCCGAACCATCGTATTTTGATTATTCAGGATGAGTCTGAAATAAGTGCGCATTTTGTCCTGGTGAATAAAGTATAGTAGGATAATCAATTTTTGTATAGAAACATGTTTCCGCAAACGTCTCGATAAAAAAACACTATGTCGTCATCGCCTACTAGGTAAACTTTGGAGTTTGAAACATGTCTGTGAGACGTTGAATGAATATACACACCGAAGGAATATTTGCCATATGACTTGGGTTCTCATTTGGCAGATACATGTTTCAAACTCCAAGCATTGTCAACATTTGCCTAGTTGGTGACAAAGTGTGGAGCCGCTTTAATACTGATGTAGAAATACTAGTCATGAATCTAATACTCTTTGTAAAAAATCTCTAAATAAAACAAAAAAAAATCCTGGGCCAATTCCTGGGCTTAGTTTGACAGTCTGTCATATCCGCACGGATGCGTTTGATCCTATGAAATTTTCACACAATAATCTACTCGATAAGACCTTTCGAATGATGTGTCACAAGAGCCCCCTTTCCATTTAAAAAAATGTTTCAAAATGGCGCCCAGCCGCCATCTGGAATACTAAAAGTACGTCAGTAACATCAAAAAGTATTATTTCGACAGCAATTGAAGTATGCCAAGTTTCAAAATCTTTGGTGCACACATAAAAAAAAAAGGGGGGATGGACCTTTTAGAGCCGCAATACCAAATGATTCCATTACTGACATCAGATCTAATTGATTTTTGTTCTGCTCCAACATTTCTATGTTCAGCTCACCAGCAAGCACCAGAAGTTCGTCCTCTTCAGAAGCATTACACATCAGTTTTTCCATACTGTCAATGAAATTTCTCACATTCCCTAGTGGTGGTCCGAGTGGTGGTCAATAAATATTCACAACTATTTGGCTTTTTCCAATTGTGCACTCAACTGCCGCTAATCATATTGATTTTTCGCTGGTAGATTGTTAATGTCTGTTCGTGTAGTCTATTTAATGTTCACATGTACAGTGGAAAGAATTGGAATTCGCACACAATATTTTAAACAACCCTCGTAAAATGACAAACTTTGTCAGAGTAACAAATCACTTTTGTCAAAATGATAAGTCATTGGTAAACATCAAAGCTGCTTTTTGGTTTTGGAATAGATTATTTCAGATTAGATCAAATAATTTAACAATAAGATGGTTTCTCACATATATTATCCAGTGATGCGAAGGGCAATTGAATTAATGACTAGCATGTAAGATATTTATGTAGAAAACAGAATAAAAAAAAGGTACATAATAAAAAATGCATCCATTGCATCTCTTTCATATCAGATTTTTAAATATATATCACCTTAAAAAAAAACAGAGCAGTATACAATACACACCGCAGTGGCATAATAATCTCTGATATACATTTTACATACATACTTTAAAACCAAAAGTCATCGGAGTAAACAGACTACACGTGATCAGAGACAAAGGAACGGTTTAGCAGATCTTTGGTTTATTTCACCTTGGTCTAGTATTTTGGCATATTACGAGGGTTATCAAAAAACAACTGTTTTAAATAATGTGTGCGAATTCCAATCATTTCCACTGTACAGGGTGTCTATTCAAGAATGGCAAGGTGCCAGATCTCAGAAACTAAAAAAAAAATACGGGGTAATATGGAATAGAGAAAATGCTGCAAATATAACAGAAGTTCCCAAGATCGCCACAAGATGTCGTAACGGTGCTATCAAAACACAAAATCGCTGTTTTTTCGAACAAAAAAAAAAACATTAATTTTTTTGTTTTTTTTTTATAGGAATTGGATATACGCCTTATACGCCTAATGAGTGTCTCCCTCAAAAACAAAGTTGACATGTCTGATTATTTAATTCTCATATTACATTTAATGCCCAAAATCAATGCCGGTACGTTTTCGATGGCCCACCCTGTATAAGAAGGGTAAGAGATCTAAAGCCGCTCTTTTGAGAGTCTTTAAGAGCGTTCACATCTACTTCTGAAAATGTTATTTTTCCATTTTCGAGTTTTTTGTTGGTCATGAGCGAAATTCCATATAATGCTTTGAAAACTTGATATATCACAGCTTCTGGATCCGTGCTGTTTTCATTGTTTTGTGGTTTGAGATTCGCCTTGTCCGTAGTTTCAATCGCGACTTTTTTTCCAATCTTGTCCGGAGTTCCATCTGATCTGGGCTGCTTATAATTTTGTCCAACATCTGTTCCCAAATCCATTCAACTGTTCGTGTTCTCATACAGGAAGTCTTGTGCTCAAACACTAAATTTTGTTCATCATCGGAACCTGTATCATCATTTACGACTTGCCCCGGTAGCGCTAATTGTTCATCTTCGCTATTGTCTCTTATCTCTCTCTACCATCTCGATTTGCGGTTACTGTGCTCACGAAGTCGATGAAATCTGATTTTGATGATTCTGGATCTGTGTTTGTTGTTGTCAATTGAGTATCTTCAAAGCTTGTTGAACGAATTTTCATATTCAAGTTTGTTTTGTCACCTTTCTGCACTCCTTTCATGGTGGGAATCAGTAATTAATACTTTCAATATTTCTTAAAAAACACGACTTTCTATTCCGAACGACTTGACTGCGTCTCTATCACACGGACTCCAACGAAACACATGCATATCATGGGTCTTTTCAACGAGGAACCCATATGTAGGCTGTGCAACGAGGAGGAGGAAACAGCCTCCCACATTGTATTCGAATGTAAAGCGCTGGCGTACTGGAGAAGAGATAATGGGGAATTCACAACCACTCCTCAAAGGACGGACAGGGAAACAGTAGAACGAGTCATAAACCTTATTCGGGCAATGGAGCTCTTCGACTGAAAGACAGGCACAGAGAAGATACAATAAGCCCAACTAGAGGCTGCGGTGTCGGGGCCAACAGCCCGAAACTCGTAGCGCCTGTACTTCAGTAATCAGTAATCAGTAATCAGTAATCACACGGATGCCACTGCTATGCTATATAAAGGGTATTTCAATAAGAGTGCAAGATTTGAATTGCGCCGCGCCATTTTTGCTGTCATAACGACACGTGATTATTACATGTCAGATCGATAAAGGACAGATCGGAGTTTTTTTCCGGATCCGCTTTTTGCATCCGGAAAGCAGATTTTTCACACAGAATCATTTTCAGTGATGAGGCCTTTTTGTACTTCGATGGCCTGGTTAACAGGCAAAACTGCCGCATCTGGGGCTCAGAAAAACCACGATTAATTCAGTAGAAACCAATGCATCCAAAACGAGTGAATGTTTGGTTTGAATTGCTTTTTCATGAGCATTCTGAACCCCAAATGCGACAGTTTTGCCTGTCAACGAAGTCATCGAGGTGAAAGTGGGCCTCATCAGTTGAGATGATTTTGTGTGAAACATCTGCCGCTCGGAAAACCGGACAGCAAAAAGCGGATCCGAAAAGAGAACTCCCATCTGTCCTCTATAGATCTGTCATGTAATAATCATGTTTCATTGTGACAGCCAAAATGTCGCGCAATTCAGATCTTGCCCTCTTATTGAAACACCCTTAGTGCACTGCAAAACAGGGAAAAAGTCATCTCCTTATCAATAATTTTTTTTTGGTTTCAACCGCATGGGATGTTTATAAAATGATGGACTAGGTCTCTGGGCATTGGAAATCGGTAATCACAACATTTTTTATCAGCGCCGATTTTTTTTATTATTGGTTTTGTGTGTCAACTCAAAACTGTAAATACAAGTTTAGAAAGATTCTGAATTATATTATAGCCCTAGATCAAAAATCCTCGCATCTTTATAAGCTCTCTTGATCAAGGCTGTTCATGCAGTTTGCATATTTCTCACAATCATTGCAACATTTTATTTCTGATGCAATGCAGGAAATAAACTTTGACATCTTGTCGTCAAAGTTTCTCTCACATCATCGAACATTGATGATGAACATGATTCTTGAGCAGAAAAATTGAGCTACCAAGTATTTTTTTTCTGGCTTTATTTAAATGTGGCAATTGTAGCAAATTCTTAATTGATACAGACATCTAAGAAAACATGATACATAGATTAATTTCAGTTTCCTCTTTGTTGTACTGGTTGGTCGGTTTGAGTTGAGACAGCCCGATATCTAAAAACCGATAGTTACTTGGAAAGTTAAAGTGAAAGTTATTGGGTCCTGTGACATTAAAAAAATGATTAGGATTTTGAATTTTGAAGTAATAAAAAAAAACAAATTCAAAATTTTTTTAACTATGGAACACATGACATAAAAATCGTAAAGCGTTAGCATATTATTTTGTCGAGTTTTCTTTTGAATACATTTTTGAGACAACACATGCTTAAATTTTATGAATTTCATGTGATGTGTTCCATAATTCAAAACGTCTTGTGTTTTTTTTATTATTTCAAAATCAGAATCATTTTTTTAATGTCACAACACCCAATATCTTCAACTTTAACTTTTCAAGTAAATATCGGGCTGTCTCGACTTAAATGGACCACCCAGTATAACAAAGACGAAACTCAAATGAATCTATCATGTTTTGTTAGATGTCTGTATCAATTAAGAATTTGGTACAATTGCCACATTCAAATGATGCCAGAAAGAAAATACTTGGATGGTCTACTCAAGAACCAGTGCTTGATGATGTGAGAGAAACTTTGACGATAAGATGTGCCTGCACTGCTCCAGAAATAAAATGTTGCAATGTCTGTGAATATGCAAGTTGCAGAAACTGCCTGAACCAAGAAAGCTTAATAGATTGTGAAGATTATTGATCTAAGGCTATAATATACTTCAGAATCTTTCGGAACTTGAATTTACAGTTTTCAGATTACAGCTAGAACCAATAATAAAAATATTTAATGCAAGGCTCGGCAGCACGGTAGTTTGAACGCCGCGCCATGCTGAATCTCAACGTTGAATTACTATAGCTCGAAAACTTTATAGCTTAGAATGCTGATTCTTTTTTCAAAATTCTTTTTTGAACCTTTGGCTTCATTTCATACGCAGATAGTAGGGGAAGGTTCCGTACCTTGAGCCGTTTTTTTTTAAACCAGTAGTTTGAAACCTTATTCCAATGAGTTGTGTGAAATTAGTTTGTAGTAGTTCTATAACACCTATAAGTTACTTTTTTGACATGGAATAAAACTAATTTTGTTCTCTTCAAATTATGATTTTTTTAATTTTTGGTTGCAAAGTGGCTCAAGGTCCAACATGTTACATACCATGGGCCAGGTGGTATTGTACTTTGAGCCGTACATCCTTTAACGTGAAAATGACAAACTCTTAGAGGAAAAACGGAGTAATAACTACGCTTGAAGATAACAGACTAAGTTTTAAAAACCCTCACAAATTCTGTACTCCATAAGATGAAAAATCAACACCAAAACTTAACTTTGCCTTTCAGAAAAGCCGCCACTTTGGGTCACTTAAATATTTGTCATCACGTTCTTTAACAAATTTATTTGTTGTTTTAAATCTTTTAAAAATACAATTTCCATTGATTCTTCAGTCCTTTTTATTTCCGCAACACAGTAATGTATATTTTTTTTACCAACAATTTTAGTGAGGCGGTCAAAAATTTCGTCTGATATTTCGAAACTTCCAGAATCAGAAAGTGACGTGTCGTCTTCTTCGGAGGATTGTCTGACAACTACTTTTTGCTTTTTAGACACTATATTTCTGATACTAGTTAGAATCTTACTTTTTCCTTTTTAACGCACCCCGATAATTTTTCGGGGCTTCGCCTTTGGAAAAGGACGTATTTCTTCTGGACTTTGGAATTTGCGTTCCTTACTTGTAGACGGCTGCAGCTCATCGGAATTATCGTCTTTTCCTTGGAGCGGAATATTTTTGTTCGCATCAAGGTTAGTTGGGTCTTCTCTATCAGTCATACTTGAGCAGAGGAAGTCTCCAAAAACATTTTCATCCAGAGGCCAAATTCCTGTAACTCTGAATCCAGACTCAATATTTTTGGGTGTCAGTGCCAAGGGAAATGCTTTGCCTACCAACTCTGCAACGTTGTATATTGTTATTGGCTCAGCAACATGAGTTAAAAGCCATTCGTCACAAGCTATATTATAATAACGTTTTAATGGTCCAAATACTGAGCAATCGAGAGGCTGCAGTTTATGGCTCGTATGTGGGGGAAATGTAAGTAAAATGACCCCATTGGTTTTAGCTAATGTTATAGCCTCATAACTGCAGTGGCTCTCATGGTTATCCTTTATTATTATTTTTTTATGCTCAGGAGACGGTCTCTTAGTCTCAATAAAATGTTGTAACCACTCAAGAATTTTTTCAGCGTTAGACCAGCCTGTTATGTGAGCGGATCCAATACAGCCTGCTGGTGCCACATGAAGCATACCGCCTTAAAGTTAATACGAGGAAACACGAACATGGGCGGAACACTAGTTCCCAATGCATTGATGCAAGCAATCATTGTTTCGCTACTCCTTCTTTCCCCGGATGTAGTGTTTCCCACTTGTCTTTGACCCTTTGCCGCAATCACCTTAGAAACGTTTTGTACAGAGCAGATCCCTGTTTCATCTATATTGTAGACATCTGCTGCTGGTAAATTGCTGCTGGTAAATTGATTATTGGCAATAATTTCCTCAAGATTTGCGAAAATATTCCCACGTATGCTTGTTAAAACTTGTCGCCCTAGACAAACTTGTAGCCTCAGGCTTCCACCTCCACGATTTCGTTTCATGAATCCTCTAAACCACTGCTTGCCAGCCCTTTTATTCACTTCTCATGCATTTGGTATTTTTTTCTTGTTTGCGGAAGCAAAAAGGTAAGCTAGGATTCTTAACTGGTTCCGATGAAGGCCGTAATTCATTTTTGATGAAGTCGTTGAGAATTCAACTGAGCTTTTTTCTTCCTCATCCGTGAATACTTTTTGAACTGCACAATTGTCATATGACTGGTAGTCATCACCACGATTTAAAAATCTTTGAAGAGTAGCTCTGATTACTCCAAACTCTTTGCAAGCTTTTCTTTGACTGTAATTTCGCTCTCTTATAGC
Organism: Orchestes rusci; assembly: GCA_958502075.1. Taxonomy (NCBI): domain Eukaryota; kingdom Metazoa; phylum Arthropoda; class Insecta; order Coleoptera; family Curculionidae; genus Orchestes; species Orchestes rusci. The sequence continues at coordinate 53,791,462 of OY293303.1, read as the reverse complement.
CGTCTCTGCATTCACAAGATTTTCATAACTTGGTTTGCTTCTCTTTACTGCTGCCTTGCTTCTGGGCATCTATAAAAAAAGCCAAGTATAGAGTATCATTATTTTATTGTAATCTTGGGCCGGCCCAACGTACATGACATACGCTAACATACTGTACGTTGCGCCGGCTCAACGTACATAACTGCGAGTGGCTCAAGGTACAAAGGGGTACAATAAAAAGTAAGAATAATAACAGCATCCAAACAACGTGACCAAACGCCATAACCTTGTTACTGATAAAAGGCTAAACATTAAAAAAAAAATAGTTTTAGCAAAGTCTATATATTCCAATAAGTCCGTCATTTGGTAGTATACGAGGTGCGGACACGCGGACGGTGGATCTATTTAGCAAAGCGTCGTTGTTGATGCAATAATACAAGTGATCCGATCAGAATTATTAGTTCTGAATATTGTGATTATGCCTCCGGCATTTTTATTGAAATTGAACTTCCAGCAATTCCAGCTTCGAATAAATTACCTATATAAACAGCCGTAACCAATTTTCTTGACTTTTTTTTTCCTATTGGATCAAGCACAATACCTTGAAATAATGTGACCAATCCACATCATTCTGTGAAAAAGAAGTTTATGAAGGAAGTGCAGGAATGGTTTGGAGGATTGACAGTTCCTCCAAAAAGTTACAGTGAATATCTCATTTATTTAGAAAATATATTCATTGAAAACTCGATTGAAAATTTCAATGATTCATGCGTGCAGGATAGTGTAGGAATGATCTTAAAGACAAAGTTGTCTTCTATTGGATTTTCTCACCCTTGTTCAAGCTTCCCATGGCAATACCTGCTGTCCTTATACAAGAGTGCGAAACTATTATACGTTAAAATTTGCAAATTCAACACTAAGAACCTCTAGAAAGAATAAAACACATCTTAAATTTAAAAAAATATTATCAATTGTTAAGAATGTACATAATATTTTAAACGGAAACGTTGGTAGTGAGTAGTGCCCTCCTTATACCGGTTTCGTCCCGAAATTGGACTCATCAGTAAGGCTAAGGCAGCATGGCACCACTCACACCAATGTAACTCTAGGCACTACCCTAATCTGGGTAAATGTACAGCGGTTGTTTTTAGACAACCACTGCCATCTATTGGCTCGCAAATCGGCGAACGCGAATAGATGTGGGGTATGTTCGAGCTGTACCTCTCGATCATGGAATAAAGAGACATTGTTTTACGGTTATCCGATGTTAAACGGATAGGTTGGTACAAAACCGTAATAAATGTCCAGAGTTACATCCATGTGAGTAGTGCCCTCCTAATAATAAATGTCGTCTATTGTTCGCCGATTGCGAGCCAATAGATGGCAGTGATTATCCAAAACAACCGCTGCACATTTACCCAGATTGGGGTAGTGCCTAGAGTTACATTGGTGTGAGTTCATCCATCGGAGTTCGAATCCAGTCGTCGTGTTGATCAGTCGATATCCGTATTCAAAAGTTTTCAAGTGAATCAGTGTTTTCGCTGCAGATAATCAAAAATTTTGTTCAAGTGTGTTATTCTTCAAGTTTGACGAAGTATTCGGTATCGTGTCGCATGTCAGTTCACGCTCTCGATCGCCGCATCGCGGTGATTGGGACTCAGTTCCAAACCATACGTCAAGTGCCCAACATGCATATGCCAAAGATTGCGAAAACAACCGCAAATCTGATTCAAGTGTAATGAACCCATACAAGGTGCCGTCCTCCATAAATTCCAAAGAAGCTGCTCCCAGCGAATTAGGAAAAGCCACATCAGCCCTCAAAAACAACAGGCGTAAGACTACGTCAAACATTCACTCCACCCAAGTTCAAGTAGTCATGAATAAAGATGGTTATCCAGCCCTGCATTCTCAAAGCAGAAGCAGCTTTGCATCTAGCCTGGATAAAAGATCCAGATCAAACTCCATCAACAGAAATCAAGCTGATCTGGATCACAGAATCAGGTAAATCTGGATCCTCCACAAAAAAACAGCTTTTAATCTGAATACCAGCCATCGATCCAGGAACAATTTATTCCCTTTCAATATACCCTTACGCCTTCTCAAGAATCCAGAGAAGAAGCTTTGATGGCAATAATTCGAGATCAGGCTGAGCAAATCAAAAATCTAGACTCCCTGTCGTCAATGTGATTGGATAAGATAGATCATCTAACAAAATCCATCCATCAGCAAACAGCCTCTTCCACAACAAAAGCTACTTCGCCAGCCACATCAGAGGAGGTAGTTCTCATGACACCACCAGAGGAAAATACCACGGAAAATACAATGGAAGTGGTCGAATGTGACGAAAAATTCACAATGGTCAGCCATAAAAGGAAAAGGTCCCACTCAAATCAACCAGCCAAACAACCTCCTCGAAGGCCCCCCCAACCTAGCAGAGTGGGTTTCCTCTCCTCCCCACCCGCCCCTCCAGCAAGCCAAGCTGATGAAACTTCCCAATCAAAACGAATCAGAATACCGCCCATAGTGATAAGGGACAAGAGTCGGTATGATGACATAACCAGTTATCTAAAAACCCCCAATATCGACTTTGGTAGGGCTACAAATACCCAAGATAGAATCAAGATTCATCCCCCAACAATAAATGCCTACAGGGCGATTCAGAACTTCCTGGATGATCAGCAGATTGAAGCCCATTCTTTTCCTATGGCGGATGAAAAGAAACTCCATGTAGACCTGCGTGGTGTAATCGAGCACTGGACGGTCGAGGAGATCCAGAAGAAGTGGCGAGGTGGTATACCGCCAAAGGAATTCCAGTTCCGCTGGTTCTAGTCGTCCTTCCTATCACAGAAAAGAACATATTCCAACTGACGGCGATTCGGAACCTCAAAATCTGAGTGGAATCTCAAAAATCTTGCTCCTGCAATATGCAATGCCACAGATGCCGGCTGCATGGCCATTCCCAGGCAAACTGCTCAGCCAAACCAAAGTGTCTTAAATGTGCGGATGACCATCTCACACACCTTTGTACCAAACCTAGGGATCAACCGGCCAAATGTGCGAATTGCGGAGGCCCCCACCCAGCGTCTAATACGGGATGTCCAAAACACCCCAAGCAATATAGAAAACCCAAAGAAAATGCTGTCCCTCGGCCAAATACTACCACCACAAGGCAACCATTCGTATGGGGACAACAAAACAAGCAGTCCAATACTCCTGCTACAGCGACGAAAGAACTAATTCCGGACAAATCCACTCCAGCAGCCCCCATCGATGGCCAATCAATCAATCAATCAATATATTACCATATTTAAACATTTAATATAACAATTATAGTTCTAAAATAACAATGAAAGTTCTACTAGTCAACTACGGGGTGTATAGTCTCGTTAGGCCATTAATTGGTCAATGATCCAATTCTTCCAACAGCTGCAAAACGCAAAACGTGTTTATGACACGAAGTGACATTGAAGTGAAGTGTATGGTGTTGATTGTTTAACTTTACATATGTTCAGCATTAATAATTTAGATTTTTGGGCTATGTTCAATTTCTTAATAAAGGTAAAAACTTAGATTTACAGAGCAAGTTAACAACAAACACTAGTTTGATTGTTATTTGATAGAGTGTGGCAAAATACCCAAAAAAAAATCTTGTAACTCATGGATGCGCCACTAAACTACAGAGCATATATACTTGACAGGTATGGGGCTTATTTATGTTCTGTTTTTAGATCATTAGCAACTGATATAAAAAAAACTATCTAACTCACTAACTTTTCTTTGTAGATGTTGGCAACATAACATTATACCTAAAGCTTTTAGACTTGAAACATCATACACTAATGAAAAATCAACACGATTCTTGAAAGAGCTAGTAAAGCGTTGATAAGAGAACGAATACAATTTCATAGATCTCATATAGAAAAACTTAATTTCAATATAAACACAACAAAAAGAAATATAGAGATGCAAGTTACTTATTACGAATTTGATCATGTATGTCATTGTTTATATAATAGTTTCCAATTGTATTTCTCTCAACAAAAAAATATTCAAGTCAACAAATTTAACAAATTAATTAATGAAAGCATACATCATAATACAGAACAAACTACAAACAATGACATGATAAATAAAATAAATAAATTTATCTGATAAAATTCTCTCGAATGATGAAAAGAATGTTTTATCAAAAGGTTTGAATTTTGCTGTTACACCAAAAATTATAAATAAATTAGATATTATTTCATCTATAGAAGCAACAACACAAAATTTACCAGAAGAACAACAAGAAGAATTAAGAATTGGATCAAAATTGATTTTGAATAAATCTTATAACATTAAACAAAATATCAATCATGCAGAACGTTTAGCAATAAAAAAAGTCCGATCATAATATAAAAATACTTCCTGCAGATAAAGGTAATGCAACAGTAATTCTAGATAACACAACCTATGAAAATAACATAATGTCTCTAATAAATGATGGAAATTACACAAAACTGAATAAAGATCCAACAGAACGTTTAGAAAAACAAATATATTCTCAACTTAAAAAACATAATAGTTATTTACCTAACAAGTGCGGAAAGTGGTACTTTTCCGCACGCGACGGCAGTTGCACGAACGACGCGGAGAGATAAACTTGAAAATGATACACATTTGAAAGAAAGAACAGACTTGGATATTGATGCTAATCTAGAACTTTTAACAATTTGTGTTGAAACAACATATTTTCAATATAATAATGAATTTTATCAACAAGACTTTGGAATGGCAATGGGTTATCTCCACTTTTAAGTAATACTTTCATGGATCATTTTGAAACAATTCATGTAGTAACATATAGATACAAACCAATGATTTGATGGAGATATGTAGATGATATTTTTTCTATACAGGGTTTTTCACTTAAAACTCCGCACGTCAATATCTCGGAAACGAATAAGAATATTTGATTTCTGTAAAAAGTAGTCAATGTATGGGGTCGAGTAGTTATTTTTCACAGTTAAAAAATTCGACGCCTACCAAGAGTAAAGCGTCGCGACGCATCGAAAATATTAATCGATTGTAGGATCTTTGAAATTACGCGCATGCAAAAGTACGAGTTATTTATAAACTTTTTTGTTATTCAGTCGAACTCATTTATTCTACTCAGTTTTGAGATATACAGTGTGTCCAAGATAAGGATGTCTATCATGGGGATCTTGAAAACCGTGAGAGATACAAGGTCGGTTAAATGGAGGCAGAGTTGCGTATTTTGATGCTTAACAAAATGCCGTTTTAAAAGCCAAGAAATTCCGACCAAGTCCGAAATTATCCGAAAAAAACCGAAATTTTTCAAAATTGTTTTCATTTTTTTCTGACCACATTTGAAGAGTTCTTTTGAAATGAATGGAACTTCTTCATTGCCACTTTTTGCCCTTTACAAGATAGTGTTATTAAATTGAAGAACCGACGTTTCGTCCATGCGCAGCCATCATCAACTTTGTTTTTTTAAATACGGTCCTGGATTTTTTATTACGGATTTTGAGAGCCTCTTATGTTCCTAAACCAACGAGGTATCGCACTAATTAAAAAAGAGGTGGTTGTTTTTAATCCTATTAATAATGTATTTTTTGTCTCTCTTTAACACATGAGTTCTTATGGAAAAATCCACCAACATAATTTTTTTGAATAATTGCGATACATTGTTGGTATATGTATATGAATATGATGAACCAAAACTTAATGATTTTTTTATTCACATCAATGATAAAGAACCCACGATCAAATTTACAATTGAAAAAGAACAAAATAATGAAATCCCCTTTTTTAGATATTGATGCTACCACCGTAGCGATGTTTTCTCTTGTCGTTTTTTTTTTATTTTATTTTTTTTCAATTAATTAAAGAGTGGACTGTATTTAAATGATTTATTCAGCTCGCTATTGACTTTGACCGGCGGCTGGTTGTTGAAATATTATATTCACATGTTTTTTTCAAAAAATCCTGGTAACCGCCAAAAACACTTGAAATCATGGATAACTGTTCATATTGGATTTGTCACCAACTTCTGCACCGTTCCTCATATACAATATAAAAGACCTACTGAACATAACCGCCGGCCTTGGAAAACTTAAGTTTTCTAACAGGTTAAAATATTAATAAATAGCATACAAAATTATAAATAATATAGGCTTCATTATAACTAAGCCTCAACAATGAATGTCACTGAACGGCAAGACACATATTTTCTGCACCGCCCTTCTGAAAGTTCCATTGTGAGTACGTACACTAACCACACGCACCATTTGGTCTTCTCCTGGATGCACTTCCACTACACGTCCCATCTTCCAGTATAGAGGCGGAGTATTATCTTCTACCAGGTTCTTGTCCATTTCTTACATTGCTGTAGACTGGTAATATATTCCGATGACCATCGATTCCAAAATATCTGAACCATTTTTTGCATTTCATGAAATTGATCCAAACGGTTTGAAGATACATCAGTAACGTTCCGTTGAGAAACAGCATTCAGAGAATCTCCAATTAAGAAATGACCTGGCGTTAGGGCAGTGAAGTCTTTGGGATCCGTAGAAATTGGAGTCAAGGGGCGGGAGTTTAACACCGCCTCTACTTGAACGAAAATTGTCGAAAGACCCTCAAATGTAAAAACAGAATTACCCACAATTCGAGTTATATGAAATTTTGCTCGTTTTATAGCAGATTCCAATAATTCACCCTGGTGAGGTGATTTAGCAGGAATAAACAACCATTCAATTTCATTTTCAAGAAAAAAGTTGAACATTTCTGGATTCTGGGTTGCCTTACCCAACATATCGCGAATAACCTTCTTCAAAGCATTATCAGTACCAACAAAATTAGTAGCATTGTCGGAATAAATTTTATTGCAAAGGCCGCGTCTAGAGACAAATCTTTTCAAACAGTTCAAAAAAGAATTTGTACTAAGATCTCCGACGAGTTCTATATGAACAGCCTTAGTACAAAAACAGACAAATAAACACATATTATATCCCTTCACAATAGCTCTGTTTCTTAATTTTCCATCCTTGATATTGAAAGGTCCCGCGAAATCAATACCCACCACAGAAAAAGGTCGCTGTGGAGTTACTCGATCCTTGGGTAAATTACCCATTTTTTTACTTGAAAATATAGGTTTAATTCTGAAACATGTGATACACTTTGAAATTACATGCTTCACAGTATTCTTGCCATTAATCAGCCAAAAGTTTTGCCTCAAAGTGGCTAGTAATGCTTGCGTACCAGCATGGAGGTTCTTATGATGTTGGTCAAGAATAATAAGTTTGGTCAGAGGATGATGTTGAGGTAATATTATGGGAAATCTTGACTCATACTCTAGACGTGAAGCTTTTATTCGACCTCCCACTCGCAATAAATTATTTTTTGAGTCAAAAAATGGATCCAACGATTTAATTGAGCATCTTGATGGAATTTCTTCACCATTTTTTAATGCAAAAATCTCATTTGAAAATTCTTGATTTTGCATTATACCTAAAAGTGTATTTAGAGCTAAATTTTATTCATTTACCTTCAGCGGTCCCAACTCTCGATCAAATTTATACTTGATTCTACAATTTTTGATACATCGTAAACATAAAGCAGATACCTTTATCAGTTTATGTAAAGAAGAATACCTTGTAAAAAGCGACATATTATGCTCATCATCAATATTAATTAATGATATTTTATCCTTTTTTCTTTCAGGTAAAAACTCTGCATTCTTGAATAAACTCTCAGGCCAATCTTTGGGTTTATTGATAAGCCAACTAGGCCCAAACCACCACAAATTCGATTTTTCCAATTCAATAGAATTAGCTCCTCTTGAAATTATATCAGCAGGATTATGATTTGATTTTACATGTCTCCAATAAAAATGCTTTGTTAATTCTTGAATTTCGGCGATACGATGTGCTACAAATACTTACCAATTGCTTGGTTGTTCTTTGAGCCAAGAGAGAACTATCGTGGAATCACACCATAAATAAACGCTCTCAATTTCAATGTTAAGTACAATAATGACTTTTTTGACAAGTCTGGCTAACAGAAGTGCCCCCATTAATTCAAGTCGTGGTAAAGTGAGAGTTTTCAATGGTGCCACCCTTGATTTTGCACAAATTATATTAACTATAGTATCACCATTATCATCTTGATCTTTACAGGACCTCAAGTAAAGACATGCACCGTATGATCGCTCGCTTGCATCACAAAAGCCGTGAATTTGAAAAGTATTATAATTTCTTAACGTGAACTGACGAGGAATCTTGATATTGTTAAGCAAAGAAAGCTGATTGTAAAACTGACTCCAAGCAGAATAAATATTTAGAGGTACAGATTCATCCCATGCAAGTTTCAACATCCAAAGTCTTTGTAAAATAATCTTTGCTTGCAAAATAACTGGACCCACTAAACCTAATGGATCAAAAACCTTTGATGTCGCTGAAAGAATAAAGCGTTTTGTTACCCTGATATTTTCATGCAGATCAAATTTAACAACATACTCCAAAATATCCTTACTTGGTTCCCAAAAGACACCTAAAGTTTTTCTTATATCATCGTCAACAATAAAATATCCCTCATTCTCAGATGCTTCCTTTGACAGAGCCTTCAACACAATAGGTTCATTCGATGACCATTTTCTCAATGGAAAGCCGTATTTATTAAGCTCAGACCCTATTTCCGTAGCCAAGCTTATAGCCTCACTCACCGAAGACGCACCTGTAATTAAATCATCTACATAAAAGTCCTTTGCAATAGCATTACTTATTATCGGCTTGTTCTTGATATTCAATGATACTTCCTTTAGGCATCTTGTGGCTAAAAAGCTTGCTGACGCTGTCCCATATGTGACGGTATTGAGACGATACAGTTCAAGTTCAGAATCAGGATTAGCTCGCCAAACGATTTGTTGCAAATCGCGATAGCTTTCTTGAACTTTGACCTGACGATACATTTTTGATATATCTGCGGTAATTACGACGTTGTTTTGACAAAATCGAATTAAAATGTCGAAAAGCTCATCCTGAATAGATGGCCCTACTTTAAGTACATCGTTCAATGACATTCCGCTTGTTATCTTTGCACTTGCATCAAATACAACACGCAATTTTGTAGTTATCGAAGATTCATTAAGCACTCCATGATGTGGTAACACGTACCTAATTTTTTGATTTTGACTATCATCGTTAAAATTAAGTTTTGACATTATCCCAACTGCTCATATTCCGTCATAAACTCCTTATATTTCTCCTTCAAATCACTGTTTCTTTCAAGTTTTCGTTCCAAGTTCAAAAACCTTTTCTTAGCCATCTCTAACGAATCTCCCAATGCACTAACATCTTCCCTGAGTGGTAAGGCCACAGAAAATCTTCCTGTCTCATCGCGTTCTACTGATTTGGCGAAAAATTGTTCACATTCACGTTCTTCATTGGACAGTTTCTTTTGTGTCCCCACCTCCTCGATTAACCAGAATTTTTCTATTTGATCCTGTAACTCTTGATACTCCATTGATTTCATACTTACATTACATACAGCTTCATTATTGATATTATTTTGATAGTTATAAATCCTTCCTGATATAACCCAACCAAATAAAGTCTTCTGAAGTATCAATAAACAGTCAGCTAGTTTTATCTGTCCAGCACAAAGTAATTCATAAAATAATTCCGCTCCAAGCAGAATATCAACTTTTGATGTTTCATAAAAATTCGGATCCGCTAATTTTATATTCGAAGGAATATTTAAATCTTTGACATTGAAAGAGTGATTTGGAATTTCAGAAGTTATATTTTCCAAAACTAAAAATGATATATCGGCATTAAAATTGCTGTAGGTCGATTTTATATTGGTAGCAACTCGCTGCTTCACTTTCGTTAACGATTTTCCAACACCTGATATTGGTATATCAACTCCCCTCACCTTTAAATCTAGAAAATTTACTAGATCTTTCCGAATAAAGTTTACTTGAGACGCACTATCCAATAACGCACGACAATTCACATATTGTCCCTGATAATTTTTTATAAAAACGATAGCAGTCGATATCAGAACCTGGGGAAGTTAACACGGAGTATTACAAGAAGCAGACACTGTTGAAAATTCTTCTTTCTCCTTTTCCTCCAGATCATGAATAGTGCTGGTCCCAGAACTATCTTGATTAGTAACAGTATTTGAAACAGGATAAATTCTTTTACACATAACCGTATTGTGCCTACTCTTACAATGTTTACACCCATTAGCCAAGCATTGATTAAAAACATGATTCCCACGCAAACAGTTCAAACAAAGACGAAGTTTCTTAATGCGTTCTATTCGTTCGTCGACGGTTAACTTCAAGAGTTTTTCACACTGATATAGAAAATGAGTTCCTTTACAAAATTGACATGATGCTTTGCTCGTTGCTCCTGTTGTGCTGTAAGCTGTGAATTTATTGTTCACTGTGTATTTATTGTTCGGTGAATATTTGGTTTGGTATACGTTCTACCAACAGTTTGTTTTTTATTTGCTTGCGTATTTATTTCTACGTTTTCTAAAATGTGACATTTATTGGCGATAAAATCGATGAAATTTTGAAGGCTAGGATTACCCTCAAACTTCGAAATAGTTGCTTCTTCCCAATGCTTTTGTGTTCCGATATCAAGTTTACCCGAACAGGTAAAAATCAAAAGTCTATCCCAATACTCTACAGGTTCTCCCAATGCTTTTAAAGCTCGCAAGTTTCGCTCCAAATTCACAATTAGTTTTCTTAGTTCAATGTACGATTGTTCGTTCAAAGAAGGTGCCTCGAATATTGATTTCAGATGGGATTGAATTATCACAGGTTTATTATTAAAACGGTTATCTAACATTTTCCAAGCAATTTTATAGTTTTATCTAGTTACCTGTAATGTTTCAATAAAAGTCGCAGCTTCACCTTCGAGTGTATCGATCAGGTAATAAAATTTTTGGATTTCATCTAAACAGGGATTTTTTGATATCATCGTTTCAAAGGTTTCTTTAAACTGGATCCACTTATCCACTTATTATACTCTCCTTTGAATTTTGGTATCTCCAAATTTGGCAGTCTAATCCCGCCTGACGTAGAACCCATCAGCGTACCTTGAGAATTGACATGAAGTATTTCAGCGTTAGATGATACACCGACTGCTTTACTTTTGAGGTATTTCTTGACTTCAGATACTACTTGAAAAAATAGATCTTCAAAATTATCTTGAACTACCGATTCTTTTTCTAACGCTTCAATATCCAAATCAACCTCGTTTACCTGATCTAAAACTACATCAATTTTTTCCAAACGATATTCTAATCGTGTCAATTTGTCTTCATTACTAGAGCTAGAAACTTCTTCATAAAATTCTTGGAATTTTTTAAACTGTTTCAAAAGTTGACGTCGTTTAGCAAATAAACGTTCAATAGAGTCTTTGATTTGTTCGTCCTCGTCTTTTGAATTATTTTTTCTACCCATTTTGTCGGTAATTACAATGCGATATTAGCAGAAAAAATACTTGATATACGATGTGAAAATGTTGGATAAGGCAGCCCAGACCCACGATATGAGATATAAACGATTTTAACTCACCAGAACCAACCTTTTCACCAAATACATGTATGTATTTGTATTGATAATTATTTATTCCTGCAGTCAACACATGATGACACTGACAGAAAAACAGACCTGATATGATATTTTGCTTTTAAACGATTAAACTTCTATCGACAAATTCGCTCAAGTAAAAGTGTTGCCAAAAACTTACCCCTGAGCTCCTCTCGTTCTATGTATTTACTGCTTACACACCACCGGCCATGATAACTTGATAACTTGATTGATTGACTTCTACCAATTCCTTAGCTTCCAATTTCCAATCCTGGACCATTTATCCGGCTCGAAGGACCAAAATGATGCTACCACCGTAGCGATGTTTTCTCTTGTCGTTTTTTTTTTATTTTTTTTTTTAATTAATTAAAGAGTGGACTGTATTTAAATGATTTATTCAGCTCGCTATTGACTTTGACCGGCGGCTGGTTGTTGAAATATTATATTCACATGTTTTTTCAAAAAATCCTGGTAACCGCCAAAAACACTTGAAATCATGGATAACTGTTCATATTGGATTTGTCACCAACTTCTGCACCGTTCCTCATATACAATATGAAACACCTACTGCACAGATATACTAATAAAGAAAGATTTTCAAAATTTTAAAACCAAAATTTATAGAAAACCAAACCACACAAATAGGTATCTTAATTTCAATCCCAATCATCCATTGAATACTGAAAAGGTGTGGTGAAAGTGTGGTGAAAAGTCTTTATGATAGAGCAAAAATAATTTACGATCGTTTAAAACAATTTTGGTCTTTTGAAATTTTGAACCATTTTCTGTCAGAAGTTCATTCAAAAATATCGATATGTGAACAAAGAAAACGGAAAACATTGAATAGTAAAATAACCCATCTTAGAGATGCTCATGCTAGGTCAGTTGCTGGTAGTTTTCCATATGTACGGGATAGTGCGGTTCATGTTTTTCATTCTCCTCTCCTTAATTTGTCCAATGTTCAGTTTGATAAAGATGAAACTAACATGTTAAGTAAAGGACTTAAATATAGACCGGATATCAGAAATGAGAGATATTGACTGAATTGCCTTGAATTGCTAGCGGTTGAGACTGAGACTATATTGCAGCAAATGAGTAATGATGTAAATGTCGGTGAGATTAGGAACAGGTGTGAAACGATTATCAGAAAGGAACAGACCAGAATTAAGAATTCCCCAAGATTCCCAACAGGTTCTTTCAACTCTAAACTCATAAAATCTATTCGTAACAAGTTGAAAGTACATAAGCTAACCTTGACAAAAGCAGATAAGGGTAACTGTATTGTCATTCTTGATAAGAGTGAATATGATAAAAAAGTCATGAAATTCATCACGGATAATAACTTTCAAATAACCAATCCTAAGCTCCCCACATTTATTAAATCAGTGAACAGCCTATTGAAGGAGAGTATAAATCTTGTCTCACCAGCTCTAAGATACGTGTTGTCAGCTAATTACACTATTGTCCCTAGACTATATGGTTTGGTCAAGGTACATAAATCTGATATACCCTCTGAAATGCCGATTCGTCCTGTAGTATCTTACACCAACTCTCCAACTTAAAACCTCTCTAAATGGTTGAAATATCAACTGTAACTTCAAGTACACGGTTTCAAATAACACTCAACTTGTTCAAAAAATTAAAGATGTCGATATACCAGCAAATGCTTTCTTTGTTTCACTGGATGTCAGCAACTTGTTCACAAATATACCAGTGGGAGAAGTTAAGAACATAGTCTCGGATAAGTTGTATCAGTCTGACGTATCGAATGATGCAGCCCAAGAAATGCTAAATCTTCTCAATATTTGTTTAAAGCAAAATTTTTTCAATTTTAACGGTACTACTTATTGCCAGAAGGATGGCTTGGCTATGGGTTCACCACTATCACCATTACTGGCGGATTTATTCATGAACGGTTTTGAAACGAATTATATCCTGGATAAAGTTAACCCTTTCTCCTCACATATTATATACTACTATAGGTATGTGGATGATTGCCTTTTACTCTGGAATGGATCTTTGGATCAACTAGATGGTTTCCTGCAATTTGTCAACAACATACATAATAACATCAAATTCACTTTAGAAATTGAAAAAAAATCGATCCATTGATTTTCTAGACTTAACCATATCCAACGTCAACAGTAAACATGATTTTAAAATCTTTAGAAAACCAAGTCATACAGGCGTTATAATAGACAACTTATCTTTTCACCCAAAATCACACAAATTGGCCGCCATAAACTCATATATCAATAGAGCGATAGATATTCCGATGACGGATGATAACAGAGAAACGGAGTTCAAGATTATTAAACAAATAGTAGAATCACATGGATTTACAGATACTTTAGTGGACAAACTCAAATATAGGAGAATTAATAAGATAGCCGCTCAGAACGCTTATATCCCAGTAATGCAGGAACAGGGCTTGACTACAAAATTCATGGCATTGACTTTCAATGGAAAGCCCTCTTACCAAATTTAAAAAGCTCTCAAGACCGAAAACATAACGATATCTTTCAGATCTAAGGATTGTCTGGGTGACTTATTGCTCAACAACAAAGACAAGGCGGACCCTCTTACTGGTTCAGGAGTTTATCAACTATACTGTGATTGTGGCCATTTCTATGTCGGTAAAACTAAGAGAAATTTTAAAACTAGATTTTCAGAACATCATAGATGCTTGAGGAAACACGATACACAATCTCTCTTCGCGAAACATTTATTAGAGACTGGACATTCCGCAGAAATTTACAAAAACTACAAAATCCTACATCGGGAAAAATCAAATGCTAAACTCACTAACCTTGAGTTTCTGGAGATCCGAAGAGCACAGAAGTTACAACCTGCCCTTAATCTAAATGCTCAAACCAACATTGAAGACACCTCACTCATCAAAATTATTTTTTAAATCCGTTCAACATATTTTTTTTTTTCTTTCCGGTGTTGGTGCAATTCATGGATGGCGAATGCGAATGTTTATGATTTTCACACCTGTTCCTGATTGCGCCGACATCTTTCGTTTTTAAGCTTGAATAGTACCTATGTAGTGAGGTACGACTAGAATAAGAGTTACCATCTTTTATTTTTCTGTGTATTGTCGGTAGATGACACTAGGCATTTCACTTTGTATAATTTAATGTTATAAAAAAATTGCAATTCTCTCGGACTCCATCAGTTACAGTCAAATAACAGAACATGATGATACTCCTTTGAAAAAAGAAAAAAAAAAAAAAAATGTCAATTGTTTAAGTTTTTAAATGTTATGTCAAGTTACATCTATGTGTTACCCTGGGGTATGTCCTGTTCATTCATGTTCTGACAACTCTCGTTTATATATAACAATGTAAGTACCTATTTTTATGATTTTGTATGTTTTTTATGTATCGCCATTTTGTTTCTTTTGTCCACGCACTGTTTCCCTTTCATGTATTTTCTACACCCTCCTTTTTGGTTATTTTTAGTCTATGAAGCCTGATGATGCAGTATCATGCTGCGAAACCGGTAGCTCAATTCAATTTTAATCAATAAAAAGAAGTTTTTTGGGAAAATCAAGACTTTCAAACATCCCCCCCCTTTTTCAACCGAATCCCAAAAATGGACAGAAAACTCCATGAAAAATAATTTGTGATAATGATAATTTTGAATCTGAAAAAGATTTCATAAGAGATGTTTTGTCAAAAAATGATTATCCAATGATTTTTCTTGAAAAGTGTTTTGATAGTTTTGAACAACCTAGACAACGAGAACAGAATATACCTATACCTAATTTAATTATTCCATACATACCTGGAATTTCTTATAAACTGAAACGTTTAGGTCAGACATATAATATACGGACCATTTTTAAAACTAATAACACACTTCGCACTAATTTAACAAATACTAAACCCAATAATATTAATGAGTACACTAAAAATGTAATTTATAAAATTCCTTGTGAATGTAATAAATTCTATATTGGAGAGATCTCACGACCTTTAAAGAATAGAATTGAAGAACATAAATCATAATTTGTCAACATGCATTTGATAATAATCATAGAATAAATTGGGATAATTCAAAAATCTTAGCAAAGGAGCCATGTTCTAAAAAACGTAAACTTAAAGAAAGTGCATATATTATGTTAAATTCTAATGGATGTGTAGCAACTTGCTCTGTAAATCTAAGTAATACATGGTTACCTTTAATAAGAAATTGAACATAGCCCAAAAAAGTAAATTATAAATGCTGAACATATGTAAAGGTAAACAATCAACACCATACACTTCACTTCAATGTCAGTAAAAGTGACATTTTGTGTCATAAACACAAAAAACCAATTTTACTGAAAAATCACACAAAAACGAACTTGAATTTGAATTAATTATTCTTTTTTTAGGTTTCACTGACGACGGAAGCAGATTCGTTTCCGAAACGTTTGATATTGATAGGTTTTATTATTAACTCATAGAATTTTTTTCAGGTAATACAGAAGATCTGGTTTATAAACACTAGTTTGATTTTTATTTGATAGAGTGTGGCGATATACCCAAAAAAATCTTGTAAATCATGGATGCGCCACAAAACTACAGAGCATATCTTCTGGACATTTATTACGGTTCTGTACCAACCTTTCCGTATAAAATCGGATAACCGTAAAACAATGTCTCTTTATTTCATAATATTTGTTTGTTTATATTTTATTATAATGGGTTATCTGTAAACGTTTTTGTCTCTAGTAGATGTTCGATTGTGTTATTTCCGAGGTTATTTTCTCCTTCAATGATTAGATCAACAAAAATATACATTTGCTGAAATTTTGATCATTATGTTCTATCAGTAATACAGGGTGTCTCTAAAAGGTCTGTACAAAATCCTACCACATGTTGCTGAGGTCAAAATAAGCCGATTTAACGCAACTCACCTCAGACCGAAATGTCACCATTTCCGAGATACGGGGTGATCAAGTTCAAAATTACCAATTGCATTTTGTCATTATTTTGGACAGTTCTTGACACATCGCTTTAAAAATTGGTATGCAAGGGTTTTGTTATGTGTGAAAATCGATTATGTAGTTCGTTCTACTGTGGCCGCTAGAGGGCGCCCTACACTTTACATTTTGTGGTTTAAAATGTTCATAACTATTTTCTCAGTTATTTTTTT
This sequence comes from Orchestes rusci, assembly GCA_958502075.1. Lineage (NCBI taxonomy): Eukaryota > Metazoa > Arthropoda > Insecta > Coleoptera > Curculionidae > Orchestes > Orchestes rusci. The sequence continues at coordinate 53,774,724 of OY293303.1, read as the reverse complement.
CAATCTTTCATTAAATAAACAGATTCTGCAGACGATTTCAAGTAAATACGGTACTTCTGTCAAAGTTCGCTCAAGTAAGCCGTTTTCGAGATATTTCCATTTAGAGAGTTCCATGCCACATCGGAAAATTCCTAATATTTTCCTTTTTTACACGAGCGTCTCAAAAAGTGATTAACAAAATCATCACATATTCCAAGTCAAGTAAGCCGATTTAAAGCAACTTACCTTTCTTTAAAATTGCTCCGTTTTCGACTTACAACTTTACCACCCTGTATCTTGAAAACGGAGCAGTTTTGGACAAAGGCACGTTGCTTTAAATCGGCTTAATTTGACCTCAGGAATATGAGAGTAAAGAAGGATTTTTCCGGTTTGGCATGGAACTCTTTAAATGGAAATATCTCGAAAACGGCTTACTTGAGCGAACTTTGACAAAAGTTCCTGATTTACTTGAAATCGCCTGGAGAATCTTTTTATTCAATGAAAGTTTAAAAAAAAAACCGAGAAAATAGTTATGGACATTTAAAACCACAAAATGTGAAGTATAGAGCGCCCTCTAGCGGCCACAGTGAAACGAACTACATAATCGATTTTCACACATAGCAAAACCCTTGCATACCAATTTTCAAAGCGATATGTCAAGAACTGTCCAAAATAATGACAAAATTCAATTGTTAATTTTAAACTTCAAATCTCGGAAATGGTGACATTTCGGTCTGAGGTGAGTTGAGTTAAATCGGCTTATTTTGATCTCAGCAACATGTGGTAGGATTTTGTACAGACCTTTTAGAGACACCCTGTATTTTATGAAAGTTCATGCATATGAATTTTTTCGTTTCATTCCTCGGCGTCCTCGAAATTTTCAAAAAGTTACTGAGCACTAATTAGCTATTTTTGACAATTTCATCATCACGTGTGTACACACCGATCATAACTGTATAATGATCAAAAAATCATTTGTACCATTGAAAAAATAATAAAGATCAATTGCCAATATTTTTCAAAACAAGAACGAAGTGAACATATTTTCCAATTGCACCCGGTAGATTTCTTCACACATCAGATGTGGGTTTTACCGGCGGGACGGATAGTGACGGCAGGAGGGGGATTTTCGCGTCTTCGAGAAAGTGGTCGGACTTATTGGAATATATAGACTTTCGTTTTAGTTTTCTTTTAAAACCGGCCTAGAACAGAGGTAAAATATAACCAGTCAAATACTTACTTTGGGGCATCAATATAAAAAATTGCACATAAAACACGTCCACTTCAACTCGACGCGCTCTAGGCAAAATGGAGAAACTAAATGAACCGCTAGCAATCAAGACAGCGTTCCCAAGCGTTTTTGTTCAAAACAACGAGACTTACCAATGTGGCTCAAGGTAGGGGACCTTCCTCTATAGCAAAATTCCTTGAAATAAAAAAGTTTTTCGCAGTTTTACAAAAAAGCTAACTTTCTCATACGAACAAAACTACCCCGGTTACCTTCTCCCACAGTTCCTTTATCAATTAAAAAAAAAAAAATCTTCATAACTAGATTTTTCCCCGAGATATGGCGAAGTATGTGTGAAAAAAAAATGAAAGACACTTTTGACATATTCATGACATATTTCGCGATATAAAAATTCGGCCCTGATTAAAAATTTTGTAATTTCCGATTTCCAATGCCCAGAGACCTACTTTATCATTTTATAAACATCCCATGCGATTGTACGACAAAAAAAAATTGAAACACTTTTGCCTCTTTTTCAGTGCACTACCTTTATATGCTAAAAAACGTGACGTCCAGGAAGTTTGACTTTTGGCAGAGCCGCCTACATTGTAATACAGGCCATGAAGTAATAATTGCAACGTCGCATCTAACGTCAACGGTGGTCAAAATTTTGCATTGATTGAAGGGGCTTTGGTATATTAGCCACCGAAAGCCACCCTCGGTTTTCCTCGTGGTGGCTTTCGAATCCTGTAGACGACGTCATTGATTCGCTCCAGAATCTCATACGGGCCCTCCCAAGAACTTTGCAGTTTTGGGGAGAATCCACGTCGCCTCTGTGGCTTGTGAAGCAGCTAAGCAATCCGTCAAGCTTCCTGCGCGCATGCGAAGGATGGAGGAACAAGATCTCAGAGGAAGACTCCTTCGACGCAAATGTGAGGAGAGTCGGCAAGGAAATGGAGGCGTCCAAGCGAAGGGAGCTACGATGCTGGAATTGTGGGGAGCTTGGCCACATTCGTAGCCGATGCAAGAAGGAGATACGGGCACCTTAATCGACGTCGGAAAACTAGCGAGGGTCGATGCGAAGGGGCAATCGTCTACCTTTATCCAGTATGCCCCGAAGAAAACTGCCATAGTTGCCTTTTTAGGACACAAACTGAACAGCGTGTTTGTGGATGGCTTGGTTAATGGAGAGAAACGCACCATGCTGCTGGATACAGGTGCGACGAAGACTATCATCAGGGCCGACATTGTCACAACACCGACAATGATTAAACCAACAAAGTGGCGACTACGGACGGCAACAGGAGACTTGGCTAGGATCCATGGTGAAGTGGAGGCAGCAGTGACTCTGGGAAGCACCAGCTTCGAACATCCAATGCTGGTTGCCGATATTGAGGATGAAATCATAATTGGAATGGACATCATCATCACACCCGAGGGTTCCAATTAGATTTCAAAAATGGAACACTGAGAACCAACAACGATGAGGTGGTACTGCATGGGAGAGAGGAAGAGACAGTTCGTGTTTTGCTGGCTGGGGATTCTTCAATTCCCGAGAGGAGCGAGATGATTTTGTGGGCTCGCCTGGAAGGGAAGATGAAAGAAGGAAGCATCGTGATGTTTGAGCCTAAAATACACGATTCTGGACTAGGACGAGGCATTGCATGTGGAAAGAGCCTGGTACATGTGGGAAAGACTGTGCCCGTGAGAGTGATGAACGTCAACTATCACTCTGTGAGTTTGGCAAGGGACACAGTTTTGGGGCTCTGCTCGTCAATTTCCTCTGTGGTGCGACAAGTATGTGAGACTGAGCAAACCATCTCTGAGTTCACCGGAAGGATGGAGAAGCTAGTTGTCACCTCTTCAAAAGATCTGGATAAGAGACAAAAACAACGATTGAAAAATCTGATAAGGAATTACGGCGACATCTTCGACAACGGGACTGGGGAAAAGGGCCGAACGAACGTGGTACGGCACACCATCAACACAGAGGGAGCACGACCGATCCGCCAAACAGCTAGAAGACTACCTTTGGCCAAGAAGGAGGAGGCGGACAAGATCATCAAGGACAAGTGTTTTCTATAGCGAAACTCTTTACATTGGTGTCAAAAGTGGGATTTATTGTGTGCTATAGAAACGGACATAAATATTCGCTGTGATGGCTGCGAAACTAGTGTTTTTAACCGGATTGAAGGTCGCCGAGTTGAAGAGGGAGCTGGAGGAGCGTGACCTGGATAGTAGCGGTAAGAAAACTGATCTACAAACAAGGCTTCGTGAGGCTTTAATGGAAGAAGGCATGAATCCTGATACGTTCCAATTTGAAGTTCCCGATCCCAACGCAGTAAAAAGATTATTGGGAGGGAAGTTTAATGAATCTTCTAGAGCCATGGAAGAGAACTCGAGGAAAATGGAGGAGAAGCTCGAAGAATCTTCCAGAGCTATGGAAGAAATCAAGGAGCAATTGGCGGATAACTACAACTGCTTGAAGGCTCATGTAGCAGAGGAAATCGGAAATCTGGAGAAACAACTAGGAGAGACTGCAAAGGCTCTGGAAGACGAAATCGACGAAGTGAGAAGGCAAGTGGCAGTAATCATGCAACAACCGGAAGTTACTTTCGGGAATCACGGTGCGAGTGCCAAGATGAAAGCTGATACCATCAGAATCCACATGAAAGCCCCACAGTTTGATGGCAAACTGTCCTGGAACAATTACCATCGCCAGTTCGAGGCAGCAGCAAGGGCAAATGGATGGAATGGACCGGAAAAAGCCCTGGCATTGACTCTGGCACTTCGTGGGGAAGCTACAGAAATCCTGCAGACGCTCAACACCCAGGAGCAGGAGGACTACGATGTACTAGTCAGGCATCTGGAACTGCGATATGGGCAAACTCACTTGGAGCACGTCTACCACTCTCAGTTGAAAAATCGCATTCAGAAGACCAACGAGACCTTGCAGGAGTTTGAAGCGGATGTTGCTCGCCTTGCACGACTGGCTTATCCAACCACGCCAGAGAACGTTATGGAGAGGCTTGCAGTTCAGGCCTTCTTGGATGGACTTCGAGACCAGGAGATTCGGCAGTCACTGATACTCCATCGTCCCGATAGACTGGTTGAAGCACTGGCCAAAGCCTTGGAACTCGAAGCGGCGAAGCAGTGCTGCAAGCCTCCTACGCGTGTGCGAATGATGGAGGAGAAGGATCATCTGGAAGAAGACACCGTCGAAGCAACTGTGAGGAGAGTCCTCAAGGAAATGGAGGTATCTAAGCGAAAGGAGCTGCGATGCTGGAACTGTGGAGAGCTTGGGCATATGCGTGGCCGCTGTAGGAAAGAGATACGGGCACCCGCGTTGGCATGGGAAAAGAATGATCGAGCGAGATCAAGCCTCAAGATCTTGGATGATCCACATGAAAGCCCCACAGTTTGATGGCAAACTGTCCTGGAACAATTACCATCGCCAGTTCGAGGCAGCAGCAAGGGCAAATGGATGGAATGGACCGGAAAAAGCCCTGGCATTGACTCTGGCACTTCGTGGGGAAGCTACAGAAATCCTGCAGACGCTCAACACCCAGGAGCAGGAGGACTACGATGTACTAGTCAGGCATCTGGAACTGCGATATGGGCAAACTCACTTGGAGCACGTCTACCACTCTCAGTTGAAAAATCGCATTCAGAAGACCAACGAGACCTTGCAGGAGTTTGAAGCGGATGTTGCTCGCCTTGCACGACTGGCTTATCCAACCACGCCAGAGAACGTTATGGAGAGGCTTGCAGTTCAGGCCTTCTTGGATGGACTTCGAGAACAGGAGATTCGGCAGTCACTGATACTCCATCGTCCCGATAGACTGGTTGAAGCACTGGCCAAAGCCTTGGAACTCGAAGCGGCGAAGCAGTGCTGCAAGCCTCCTACGCGTGTGCGAATGATGGAGGAGAAGGATCATCTGGAAGAAGACACCGTCGAAGCAACTGTGAGGAGAGTCCTCAAGGAAATGGAGGTATCTAAGCGAAAGGAGCTGCGATGCTGGAACTGTGGAGAGCTTGGGCATATGCGTGGCCGCTGTAGGAAAGAGATACGGGCACCCGCGTTGGCATGGGAAAAGAATGATCGAGCGAGATCAAGCCTCAAGATCTTGGATGGCTTGTCCAGGAGACCAGAGCTTTCTCACACAGCCGAGGAAAATGAAGCGAGCGTTCGCAGGACAACTGTAGTTGATGATTCCTGGCAGTCTAAGGCGCTTCGCGAGGACCAGGAGAAAGATCCAGATCTGAAGCTTGTCATCGGATGGAAACAGGCAGGCCAACGACCAACCTGGCAAGAAGTCGCGCGGTTCTCGACCACCGTGAAGTCCTACTGGGCTCAATGGGACTCGATGGTTCTTGATGACGGCATCCTGAAGAGGCTGGTGAAGAATCTGGATGGCACGGAGGATCGGAGGCAGTTAGTCGTTCCTGGAAACAGACAGGCAGAGGTGATGAGAGAGGTCCATGATGGCGTCACGGGTGGACATCTGGGTGTAACCAAGACGCTGGGAAAGCTGCGAGAATGGTTTTACTGGGTCAACTGTCAAGCCGATGTGAAGGAATGGTGCAGAAAGTGTGCCGTATGTGCGGCAAGTAACGGACCCCAGAAACGGCCAAAAGCTCCTATGCGCCAATACAACGTGGGAAGCCCCTTTGAAAGGATCGCAATCGACGTGGCTGGACCGTTCCCTGAAACGGACAAAGGAAATAAATACATCTTGGTCGCCATGGATTACTTCAGCAAGTGGGCTGAAGCGTATGCCTTGCCAAACCAGGAGGCAGCTACCGTTGCCGATGTCTTGATTAAGGAATGGTTTTGCCGTATCGGTGTCCCGTTGGAGCTGCATTCGGACCAGGGCAGGAACTTCGAATCGACGCTATTCCAGAACGTCTGCGATGTCTTGAAGATCAAGAAGACAAGGACAACGGCGTTACACCCACAATCGGATGGCATGGTGGAGCGAATGAACCGAACCATCAATCGACACTTGGCCAAAGTTGTCTCTGACCATCAAAGAGACTGGGATCAACATCTTCCCCTATTCCTCATGGCGTACAGGTCAGCAGTTCATGAATCGACGGGCGAAACACCTGCCAAGATCATCATGGGTCGTGCACTCCGGCTGCCCTGCGATTTGAAGTTTGGCTGTCCACCTGGTGAGGATGTCGCTGGGGAAGACTACGCAAGTGATCTTCGTAGAAAAATGGACGATATCCATCAACGGGTCCGACTAAACATCCAAAGTGCCAGCGACAGGATGAAAGAAGCGTACGACGTGAAGGCCGAAGAAGGAGGGTTCCAGGTTGAGGATTTGGTTTGGCTTCACAACCCACAGAGGCGACGTGGATTCTCCCCAAAACTGCAAAGTTCTTGGGAGGGCCCGTATGAGATTCTGGAGCGAATCAATGACGTCGTCTACAGGATTCGAAAGCCACCACGAGGAAAACCGAGGGTTGTTCACTTCAATCGTTTAGCTCGGTATGCTGGGAACCACGACGATCAGGACGCTGAAGTGAGGCAGATCAGGTTACCCAAGAAAGACATGTCATTGGAAACTTTCATGTCTCTACACTCCAATGGCCAGAAAGTCCAGAATGGCGTTGTTCAAGAAAGGCAGCTGGATTTGTTCAAAGCACCGTCCGAATATTCGTTGGCTCACTGGGTCACTGAAGACCTTGGTATGAGGAGTGGTCTTGCTGCTGCTTTCAAGCGGAAATTTGGACAACTGGAACATCTACGACGACAAAAACCAGAGGTGGGGAGGGTACTGGAAATCATGGAAGGTACACGACATCTGTTCTACCTTGTGACGAAGAAGCTTCCACATCATCTGACCACCTACAGTGATGTCTGGAAAGCCCTCAGTCATCTTCGTGACTTGATGCTGTCACAGGACCTGACCCATCTGGCAATTCCGAAAATGACGAACGACCAACTGGACTGGAGAGTAGTACGGAGCATGCTGGAGGTAATCTTCAAAGAAAGCGGCATTGACATCCTGGTGTGCTGCTATCCTTCCCGGAGGACGAACCAGAGGACAGTGGACTGCTACTTTTATAGGACATCAGGCTGCCGGTTTGGGGACAGTTGCCGATACCGACATGAAGGCAATTCGGAACGAATTGCCATAAGAAGGGGGCAATGTGACGTTGCATGGTGAATGCGCCGCCGCAAGCCATCACCACATTTTGTAGAATTGTTTGGAATCGATTGGCTTCTGGTACATTCTAGCAAAAGGTGGTGATGGCTTGCGGCGGCGCATTCACCATGCAACGTCACAATACTTTTGGATTATATGCTCAATTCAACAACGTCTACTTGAGACATTTCTCAGAAAAAGGTCCTAAACTAATTAGATGCACAAAAATGGTAAATACAATAACTGGGTTAGAAGAACAAATAATTTTGACTAAAAACCATCATGAAGGCAAAAGTAATCACAGAGGTATCAATGAAACTCTTGAATATCTCAAAAGAATCTATTATTGGATAGGAATGAAAGATACATAAGATCATAAACTCTTGTGATATTTGTCAACGTGCTAAGTATGCAAGGGAAAATCCATACACCCCTATTATGGTGACTGAAACACCCTCGAAACCTTTTCAAATAGTTCACATTGATGTTTTCTATTACGACAATCGTAGTTATTCAACTCTTGTCGATGCCTTTACAAAATTTGGACATCGAAATACCTGGTAAGAACGCAATTAGTATTTCAAATGCATTAATCAAGTATTTTTGTTTTTGTGGTATTCCCGAAAAATTAGTTATTGATAATGGAACCGAATTTAATGATGAAACAGTGAAGGACATTCTGAATTTACATAGGATTAAAATTCACTTCACAACCCTACAACATCATGAGTCAAACAGTATAGTTGAACGTTTTCATTCCACTCTCATTGAACATTTGAGACTTCTCAAAAAATCTTTTCCTAATGAAAAAAGATTAATTAATTAATAATTATTGCATAAAACAACTCCATCCACAGTTCAACAAAATACACCCCTTTTGAATTAACCCATACTAATTCACGCGACCCAAATGACATTTTTGCTTTTTTTTCACAGACTACGCGGGAAATCATAAAAATAAGTTACAACGCGTCTATCAAAAAGTCAAAGAAAATCTTGATAATCAAAAACAAAAACTGGTTTTCAAACGTAACATCCACGGTGAAAAAAATAAGGATTTTCATATGGGCCAAACAGTTTTTAAACAAAACCCTTCTATAAGAAGCAAGAAGAACAATAAATTTCTTGGTCCTTATGTAATCACTGAAATGCTAGAAAGAAATCGTGTTGAAATTTCTCGAAAAAACAACTAAAACAAAAAGGAAATTGTTCATATTAAAGAATTACGGAAACCTCCTCTTGTTTCAGATTCTTCGTCGGAACACTCGGAGAATTAACAAGTCCTAAATTCAACGACCTCAAAAACAATCCTTTAAAAATTGGCAATGCACAAAACACGGTTTATTCATGGTCGTTTATCCAAATTTTTGACATTCAACCTATAACAAGACAATTTAAAAATATTCAAACACAATTTAGACGAATTAAAAATGCTCTAGACAAAAACACTACAATAGCAAAAAGCTACAAGGAACAATTTGATAACTACTACACGATAGCTACATCTTTTGAAAACAGAATATTGATTCAAATAGAACAACTGAACCCTACAATAACCATCAGGAAAAAACGAGGCCTAATTAATGGTTTAGGCTCTGTACCCAAATCAATAACTGGTAATCTAGATCAAAATGATGCTGAACGTTTTGAAACAGTCATTAAAAAATTGTCATCAAACCAAGAAGACATTAACTCCGTAGTCAAAAATCAAATATCACTTTTTAAAGAGTCGATTGAAATATTTCAAAATAACATAAAAAATCTATCGAGAAATGAAATTCAATTGAAAATCCGCATCGATAAAATTGAGGATACATTTCACAAAATTCATGTGACAAACCTATCAACTTATTACTTTTTTTACATCGAGGTGATAGTCTCTCAAATAATAGCGAAATTTCAAATACTCCACATTTTCGAGAAAGTTGAAATAGCCATCACGTTTGCAAAGTTAAATACTTTCCATAACTCAATGATCAGACCTGATGAGCTACTAAACGAAATCAAGACAATTTCAAAGTACATAGGGTCAAATAATATACCTTTTGATCCAAAACCAGAAAACATCTTACTTTTTGAAAAAATAATGTCAATCAAAAGTTACAGCAAAGAAACATTTATTACATTCTGTATGAAACTTCATCTATTCCTGGGGTCGAATTGTTCTTATCTTGAAGCATGTTTTCGAGTTCTTCTATGGTGAAATGTTGTTGAAGTTGTTGGATAGGTCGGAGTTCTAATTTTTCTATATTGGCTATGTACGCCATTCTTTGTAGAATTTCTGTTCTTATTTCGTCATTTATGTTTTGTATTGAGGTTGTTCTTCTATTCCCAGAGAAAGCTTTGATCTTGTTCCAAATGTCTGAAATATTGGATTCTCTATTTAAAGTATTGCAAAATTTTATAAATCCCTCCTTCTTTCTTTTAAATTTTTTTCTGGAATAAGCTATTTTTTGTTTTGCCTTTAAGAAATTTTCCATGTTCGGGTTATTTTGCAAGTTCTTGATTTCTTCTCTTCTTCTTTTCAGGATCAGGGAGCAATATTTATCCCACCACGGGTTTCCGCACTCTTGACCTTTGTTTTTAATTTTTTTTGGTATAGTATTTTCAGCTGCTTTTTGGATTAGGTTGTCCAGGATGTTATAGTTTGTGTCGTCGTTGTCGGCTATGTTTATCGATTTTTCCATTAAGTAGTCCTGGTATGCTTTCCAGTCTGCTCTTTCGAAGTCCCTTGTCAAATACGTTTTGTGGTAGATTAATTTTTCTTCCCCGTGTTTAATTTCGCATAATGTAGGAAAATGGTCGCTTCCTCCGCTATCTCCTAAAACCTTCCATTCTGTTATTGTGACTATAGTTGGGTCTATAATTGCGATGTCTAACGCATTAGATTTTGTGTTTGGATTGTTCAGTCTTGTGGGTGCTCCGTTGCTGAGAAGTATTAAGTCAGTTTCGTCCAAAAATTGTAATAAGGTCTTTCCACTCTGGTTTGATGTTGAGGCTCCCCAAATAGTGTGGGTTGCGTTCATATCCCCCATTAGTATTATTGAATCCTCTGAATGCTCAAATAATTTTATGTAGTCTTCTTTTTCTAACTGGTTATTTGGCTTTGAGTATGCATTTAATACGTTCAGTTTTCTAATTTTAATGGTCATTAGCTGGATATTGTTTTCATTGTTGATAAGTGAGAATTTTATGTTATTTTTTATGCATGTTGCAATACCACCATATCCGTCTGGTCGGTCCTGTCTAATGATTTTATAAGATTTTAAGTAGAAGTTTTGTTGTGGTTGTAGCCAAGTTTCATTCAGTAGGATAATGTCTGGTTTTAATTGGTCTATGGAGTTTATGAGTTCGCTTCTGTTTGCCCTTATACTTCTTAAATTCCACTGTAGTATCCTTAATGTCTTTTTTTTGTCTTGTCATTTGTGTTTGTTTGTTATTATAGCTCCAGATCCCTATTTAGGTGATCTAGATTTTTTATTTTGAGATATGAATAAAGCTTTTCTGAAGGTTTTGCGTAGCTCTTTCCCGCTAAAATCTGGGTCTGCTTTTTGGCATATTTTGATTGATTCTTCCATGGATGCAAATAAAGTTGTCGTGGCACTTTCAAGCTGTAATTTGTCTTCGTTTCTTTCTTGTTGAGGTGTTTTGATTTGTCTTTTATATTGCTGGTTTAGGCTTCTCGATGGTCGAGAATTTGGGAAAAGTAACGCTCTATCATGTTCTTCTTTATTGTACCCTTCTTGGGCCATCCTTTTCCTTGGTGGGCTGGCCATCGCACTTCTGTATGATTGAGTTTGCCTGCTTGCAAATTCAGCAGTTCTTCTTTGTTCGACTGTGATATTCTCTTCTGATGTTGATGTTCTGTTTAAATGTCTTATAGCTGGGGAATCGTCTGCTCTGTATTGATAATCGTTTGTTTTAGACTCTTGTAAGTAGTTCTTTTTTAAAGCTTTGTTTGCGTCTGAAACATTTTCGAACGTCATTAATCTTTTTATCACTTCCTGTCTTTTGAATTCGGGGCAATTTTTGGACGTCGATTTGTGGTTATCTTTGCAATGGTAACATTTTGTACAGCAGGTATATGATTTTGGTTCTTCCGTTGTTTGATGTTCGTCCGTCTCTCCGCAGTTGTTGCATTTCTTTTTGCCTTTACATAGTTTTTGTGTTTGTCCATACAGGAGATAGCTATAGCACTGCGTTACGGGTGAGATGTATGGTATTACTTGTTGAGCTAAACCGTAAATTTTGATGTTTCTCGGTAGTATGACCCCCTCAAAAGGAATTAGTATTGTCGTCGTAGGTTCATATGTTGGTTTTTCTCCTTTTGAAGTTTTTTTCTATTTAATCTGGTTATGTTCAGTATTTTTTTGTCTGAGTTACAGGCGTAATCCAATAATTCCTCTATCGTTAAGTCTTTGTCCACATGTCTAACAATACCTTTGCACGATATGTAGTTGAATGGAATGAATAATTTATACCCCTTGCCCTTTAATTCTATAATATTTAAAAATTCATTAGCGGATTTATAGTTTTTAAATTCAATTTCCAGTCGGGTTTTTTCTTTTACGACGTATTATTTTATGCCTTCAAATTTGAGGTTGAATATTTCTTTGGAAATTTTTAAATGAGAAAATCTTCCTATTTTTTCTGTTTCTGGCGATTCCACGTAAATCATAAAGGGTCCCTTATCACTTATTTTATAGCAATGAGTGATTGGAAGATGTTTGTTTTTTGTCATATTACCGTCGTGATTGCTTTTTAAGATATCGGGTTTTGTAAAGCCTTGAAATTCCATAATCGATTGTCCCCCACCGGGGTCGTCATAGTCATCCATTTTGCAATATTCTTAACAAAATTTTATTGAAGCGTTATTTATGTTTGCAGTGTTCAATTGTGTGAAAAAGAAAAAACTCACCAGGAAAGGGATTTACCTACACCTACACACGTGTTAATAGTTCGCGAGAGATTTGGGTAAACGCTGCTGCTTCGATTCACTATGTTCTAAAGAAAAGTTTTAGAGTTGTTCCAGGCTCAAGTATAGCTATACGGATCACATTTATTTTTAGAAAATTTCCTGGCCTCATATGGTATAAGAGATAACACACCAGATTTACATAATTCACTAATTACTTTAATATTGTGATATATTGGTAGTTGAATGGATAGTCATAAGCTCAATAATTAATTGTTTGATTAAAATCAAAGAAATATTATTCTCAGATAATTGAACAATCAAAAACAAAACCCCAAAAATATTAACACACAAAGATATTTTATCAATATTATCACAACAACAGGTGTCAACTAGTTTTTATTTTCAATTTGTTACAACACCAGAATAGATTAAAGTAAACACAAGCTCGATAAATATTGATTATGTTCAAAACATATTTTCTTTGGGAATGTGCGTGTTCAACAAGTTCATACAAGTCAACACATAATATGGTGAAATCGAAGATGATAAATTGCATCATTTCCGGTACGGTCATCTACAATGCTATCTAATCTATATTTCCATCAATCTAACTAAAAACAAATAAAGTAAACACAAGCTCGATAAATATTGATTGGCTTGTTGCCAAAATTGTAACATATGAACCCGTTTCACAAATGTTTCTAATAATATCCTGGAAAACGCATTGGTTAAGGTAATGCACTCCTAAGCCGGTGGCTGGCGGATCGAATCCCGCACAGTAAGTATTTATTTTTAACGAATTTCCACGTTGCCGGAGAACTCTTCTTCAGCCTACCCCCAATACTCCTCTGATGGTGTACGAGGGAAGGCTTGAGAAGAAGTATTTTATTTTCACACATTTTAACACCCTCTTATGACATCTACAACAGCTCTCTAGCTGCCTTTTTTCACAACAACCTTTTCTTGTCAATACAAGAAGTCTTGCACTCTTCAACAGCCTCTTCTAGTAAATACTACTCTTCAGATTACTCAACAACCCTCCCTCTGGTATATACACAAGAAATATTCAACAACCTCTTCTGGATTGTCGATCACTTGACACTTCTTTCATTCACTTCTTGTAATTCTTCACCACTGCAGATGGCATGTGTCCATCCGAAGCAAACATTGATTAAAGTTCAAAATTATATTATATTATAGTATATATTTTTGCACACCCTGTATATGAGACTAATATAGCACATATCTAACGTCAGGCTAGGCGTCTGCTAGACAAACTCGATTTAAATGAAAATTTCATGATCGCGGCGCCACCTATCGGCAATTTTGGAAAATGATCCAGAAGTGAGTTTGCCTATACTACTCAGTATTCTCCGAAAGGCATAGACACACACATACCATAATATGAAACTATCTACCAGTCTATTAGAAAAATATTGACTGTTAGATTGCGATATCTTTGGTACCCACTATTACCTATCCACTTACCTCAATCTTAACGCAGAAATCACTTCACTTTTCACCATACCATGTTTCTCCGTTTTTCAAAATACAATTTGAAGGTGAATGAAAGCAGGTTGAAACGAGTTGAATATTTGCAGAGCCGTCTACCTATGGTGTTATAGTCGAAACTAGAAGTGAACCTAACCTAAATCGGGACCACACGCGGAGTTGCCAAAACTATTACTTCACGGCTTGTATTACAATATAGACGGCTCTGTTTTTGGGGTATACGGGGGTGTTATGGTTAATTTTTAGAATAACATATTTTCATATTATACAGGACATCCCAAAAGCCTTAAAAGAATCAAAGTTGTTGTTTTTTTTTTCAATGGAGCCTCCCGTTTTCTATTGTATTTTTGAATTCTGTGATCAAAGTAACTGTATGTAGATAAGCAAGGGGGATTCTACAGCAATTTCGACCATTTTTCCATGTAAAACCCCATAAGAAAATCGCAGGTCCGTTCTATCAAAAAAACGACCACGTCGGGCCACATCGGAGATTATCGGGAAAGTTCGACTCGTGATATGTGGGAGTGTGGAATGTGGATGTGTTGATAGGGGATTTTAGCTTTGTTCCTGGGATCGAGATGAGGGGGTGGGGAGGTAAGATTTTTATAGCTTCGGGGATCGGGATGGGGGGATTGGGGGGTGTGGAGGTTAGATTTTATCACCAAAGTCTAAAAAAAGATTTTCCGATAGCGAGATTGGAACCCATATCCTTTGGATTTGTACGTGACAGTCTAAACCAATACGCTACTGAGGTGCCTAAAATAGAATGTAGATTTGTGGTTCAGTTGCTACCCCCGATGATCCAAAGCCTGAAAAAATCCGATAGCGAGAATTGAACTGGCACTTCGATTCTTTGATCGTTTGCTATTAGAATGATTAGATGGCGTTGGTGAGCTGCGTTGGAGATGCAGATTTCTTTATAGTTTTTTGAGTTATTTAATATAGTACGACTCAATTGATCGTTTGCTATTAAAATTATTAGATGGCGTTTGAAGTCTAATCGAATAAATGGCGCTGTTTCATTGTGTATGACGTCACAGGGGTGCCCGTTGGGAAAAAAGTATTGACGGAGCGCTTTGTATATGATGTCATAGGATTACCTGTTGTGGAAAATGATTCCCACTCAAAGTAGACAGCTAGACGACAATTAATGCTTGTTCACATCGGAATATGTGTAAAGAGATTCAGAGAACAATGGTGTCTTGTTCCACTGCAATACGCAAGCATATCGAAATAATAGAACTCGTAAATTTTTTTGTTGTTCACTTTTTTTTGATGAGGCGTGTGAAGAAAGGTTCTGAACGGTTGTTTGATGGACTAAAAAAGCTTTATATTTCAACTTGTATTGGTATGAATAAGAAAAAGAGTTGAAAAATGTGAATATCAAATTAAAAAGAAATGGAATGAAATTATTTATGAAAATTGTATCATTTATTTCAACATCTGAATAGATTTGATGTATAAAACAAATAGACACATACTTACCTTATAGAATGCATATCCAACCAAATAAAAAACTCAAATTTCGAATGACATATATTTATTTTTTCATGAAAAAATACACAATTGCATTATACGCACATAAATCCCCAAAGTGGTAAATTACATTATTTAACATGTGTGGGGGATTGGTACATAAAAAGGAAGTAAAAATAGGAGAAATACATGCATCTTCTACTCACTATCTACTTACATCACACAATATAAACAGAGAAAACTAATTTTATTATACCTAATGAGAAATGTAGAAACTTATCAAATACAATAATGATTATACACAATATATTAACTCATTATAGAATAATGCCCATGAGGGAGAGTTAGGACAGAATCTTTCAGCAGATGTCTCTTATCATCATACGGACTTAAGGCTATTTTTGTTTGTTTGATAGAATATAAATCATGTTTGCTTGCACGAATTAAATTTTGATCAACCGCTTTCTCAATATTTGATTCTAAACACTCTCTATAATCTTCAAAACTGATTTTATTTTCAATAACACTTTTCTTAATCCCTTTTATTTTTTTTGTTGTATACACCTCCCCTTTTTCCATGTTAGTTTTGTTCTGCTCTAATTCGTCACCAGTGTAAAATAGTTTTACTGCGTACATTTTTGATCGGAGTCCGATAAAGTCAGTCATAATCCGTCCGTTATTTTCATCTTTCATCATACCCAAAACCTTTTTATTCACTAAGGGAATATTATGAATATTATCTCCAGGATAATCAGAGGTGTCAAAATGTTGTTCACAATCTTGTCTGATGACGTCATAGACATTGGAATCTGCTATTTCATAAATTAAAGAGTCTGTATCAGTGTAAAGCACAGTACATTTTTCAAAACGATTTTTCATGTAATCATAATGAAAGTTGTAAATAGTGGTCTTAGCCAAATCTAAAATACACATCCCAGCATATATTGGCTTATTGAAAAATACTTCAGATTTTGCCAACTCAATAATTACAAGATTTTCATTGATTATAGTGCTACTTTTGAACTCAGGTTTTGAAATTAAAGCCTCAGCTCCATATCGACCTTCCCATTTAGTAACAAGCTTAACCGAAGAATGTTTTCGAACATTTTCCATAGTTTTTCCAAAAACAGCATTTATCATAAGTTTAAAGAGGTTTTTCTCAAAGTCATTTTTGGAAGCCTGTCTGAGAAGAGTATTCAAATCAATATAGGATTTTAACCACGGGGACTGATTAAATGAAATTGCTCTATGGATTTTTGATAGTTTAACGCCCAAACGCAATACCTGTTTCAAGTTTCTGTAGTGAATAATATATTTTTCTTTATCGAAGAGTGTTGCCATTAGCTTGATATTTTTAGAACCAGGAGGTGTCTTATGTTCGGGACAAGGGGGTAAATCGGAAAATAGATCGTGTAGTTCATGAGGGATTTCCAAGTCTACTTCCAAAATGAAACCTTTGTTAGAGGTATCATCAACGTCTAAAACATTGAAAGAAGATAGTTCAGCATCACTCATCCACTTGAATCCATTAAAGGGCAGGTGTTGAGACATCGCCCACCCATACTGATTGTTGATATCAAAATACATGAGATATGTTTCTTCTCTAGAAGGATCATATGAAGGAATATACTTATTATTGCATTCAGCATGCCTTTTAGAACACTGACTTAGACCTCCTCGTATGCCCCTTTCAATGAACATGACCATATCTAAATCAGTCAAAAGTTCAAGCCTAGGATGATCAGATTTAAAGAGATGATACAGCATACATTGCCAAGAATAACCAGGGAGAGTAAACGAATGAGCGGGGTCTAATCCATAAGTGTTATGAGCTGCTGATCTAAATTGCTCAAACACGTCAGCCAATAACAAAATATCAGTTTTCATGTAAAGTTCAGAATAATCACACATTGTTCGACATGAGAATGTATTCCAGACTTCTTGCGCATGTGCGTACTCACGATCTCAAATACATTTATCTTCCAATCTGCTATAAAATTCTGATTTGGGGGGTAATTGACGCTCATTGATTTTAGACCAATCGTCCATAAAGTCATATGGAAATATACCTTTACGAGTGAGCAATTTGAAATGCTCAACACTCAGATTCCTGAATTCGGACTCTAAAATGGGGAAATCTGAGAGATAAGATGCGAGTTTATCTAAACTAGAAGCCATAAAACGAAAACTATCCAAAAATCTGAACTGAATACGACTTTCAGGGATATGCTTTGTAGAGGAGATATATTTCTCCTTGTTTACAGGAAGAACATCGATTGGCCCATCCACTTCAGCTAAAGCTTTGATAAGCAAATGTCCATCATATGAACTAAGACAATGAAATAAAACAGGAATAATGCGGCTATCTTGGAAATTCAAATTACATTTTTCATGTGCAGGCCCTCTATATATACCAGTTAAGTGACAATGATCACGAACTCTTTTATCTTCTGCTTCGAAAACCTTTTCACATACATGACAACAACTCGCCTTGAAAAATTGCTTAACTTGTGCAGATGTAAGCTTCTCCATTGGAAGAGGACATTGGAAGACTGTCATCACATTTTCAGAAAAGTCCAAAAGTTCCTTAACAAACCATTGAATACAATCCTCTCCTGTATAAGACTTATAAAACGATAATGAATCATCATAAGAACATTTAACATAATATCCAATGCTAAATGGAACATGAGATTGATATTTTTGACTATTTTTCGTTCCATCATCTTCAACAGGGATCAAGAGACACTCGGAATCAGCATATATAACAAAAGGTGCTTTTGTTTTGAAAGAAAAGTTAGTAAACTCAACAAACCTTTGATTTTTCTCAGGAAGCTTCGGAAGAGGACCATTATTCAGAATTTCACAGTCTTGCAGATGATTTTCCAGTTTTCCAACATCATAAAAGTAATGAAGACAGCGATCACAAATATATTTAGCAATTTTCTTTTTACTCAACTGCATTGAAACAAGACGAGAAAGATTTTTTATCCAAACAAAGTGAGTTTTGATTGGAAGAATCATCTCCTCTTCACCACTTTGATAATTGTCTTGTACCATTAGAAGATTAATATGGTACTCAACTTTTT
This sequence comes from Orchestes rusci, assembly GCA_958502075.1. Taxonomy (NCBI): domain Eukaryota; kingdom Metazoa; phylum Arthropoda; class Insecta; order Coleoptera; family Curculionidae; genus Orchestes; species Orchestes rusci. The sequence continues at coordinate 53,756,364 of OY293303.1, read as the reverse complement.
TTTTGGTGATATAGGCCGGTATAACCTTGAAAGACTTACCCGATTTTTCCAATCTATAGACGTTTATAGAAATATCATTTTGCTTCTCAAATCGAGGAACTTGGGGTAACGACATAGGCAACTGAATTCCACTCAAATTTAAAACTGTCTGAGGATGAGGATAAGAAGATGTCCTTTTTGCAAACTCGAGATCTACAGGAAACAATGCAGAGACGACTGCCCAGGCAAAACATAAATTATCGGAATTTTGAATATTAACACAAGCTTTTTTACTTTTTATTTGCCGGGGTAGATCAATATATGAACCGGCTTTAATTGGATTAAACTTATTTATATTAATGGTAAAATTTAGTATTTTAGATAAGGCCCAACCACTATCTTTTTCCTGAAACTCCTCTAATTCACTAAGCAGGGGGATTTTGATATTTTCATCAAACCAAGCGTCTACATTGGAATCCTGATATAATGGCGTATTTTGAGTATTCAAATATTTATTTTCATGCAAGGTTATATTCGCTTTATTTACAATAAATTCTCCGCAAAATACAGCGTTGACTTTGACAGCATGATTATTTTTCAAAATATTTTGAATTCTTCTTTTAAATATAACCTTACAATCCAATAAATATCTAATGATGTCTTTATGGTAAAGATTAATCAAGACACCTGTTCGAACTCTGGATTCAAAAGCTGTACTCAGATCTTCCCATTTTACACGGTGACATGCCGTTTCTTTTTTCTGGATCCCACCCCCCTTTTTTTGAAGTATTTTAAACTGTTGTCTTAAACTTTTAACATTAACCATTGCTGCTTGTAAATGCTGTTTGTCGCCTATTGATTGAGCAGTTTTCAAAGCTTTATTGATCTTTCTAACTACTCGAACACATTCAATCAAGCCTTCTCGAAGAAGTTCTTCGGAAGACTTGACTCGAAATATTCCAAGTAGTGCAACAATATGCTTAATTGCATTCGCAATTGCAGACATAATTCGCGAAAACTCAAACTGATACTATTAAAAAAATAGCAAAACACGTCCGCACACTTCAAGAGACAATCTGCGACTGATGAAAGTAACTCACCCTCAATATGATTTTTTAAAATGAGGATACTCTAAAATTGTCTCTAATAAGAATAGCAAAACACGTCTGAACACTTCAAGAGACAATCTAAGCCTGATGAAAGTAAATCAGCCTCAATATGATTTTTTAAAAAAACGATACTCTAAAATTGTCTCTAAGAAGAATAGCAAAACACGTCTGAACACTTCAAGAGACAATCTAAGACTGTTTTATATAGCTCACCAACAATATGATTTTTTAAAATAACGATAATCTAAAATTGTCACTAAGAAGAATAGCAGAACACGTCTGAACACCTCAAGAGACAATCTAAGACTGTTGTAATGAGAAAGACATATTGAAAAAATCAACTCACAACTATTGAACGCCGTTGATGTGGTGGTTTTAACTCAATTTGGGGGATGAACTCGTGTGATGTTCTGTGTGAAGCCCTCTGATTTCGAAGGTGTGAAATAGCTTAGCAGGTGATTGTTGGCTATAATCCTTCTAGACAGGAACAACACACCTCCAATTGTAGTAGAATAACCACCAAATCTGGTTTGTTGTTTTCTGAAAGACAGTAAGTTTCGTTTACTTGGCTATTATTTAAAAAAAAAAACGTGTATTGATGAAATATCATCAAAATTTGAAAAAACGTAAAGTTTATTTTTACCTGATTTAATTTCAAACGATGGATTTTTGTGTTGAAGATCGAATTGATGTTGATTCTTCGAAAAGTTTCGCAATCAGCTCTTCGCGAGGAACTACACCAACTTTGTGGATTTCTGTAAAAACATGTTTTGTTTAATGCAATCACATAAAAAATTCACATTGTAAATTAACCAAGCACCCCACATCAATTCTATGATAAGAAAAATTTTCAATTATTTAAAAGAATATTTACCTCCTTTTGCCACACCCCAGACATACAAAATGATCACAAGTGCTCTGACGACGACGACGCCTGACAACGATGAAAGCTTCGTATGAACTGATTCACAAAACATGAACAACTGTATAGTTGACTATTCGAAACACTTCTAGAATGCCGAACTGCAAACTATGCAATTATAATTAAATTCAAAGAACAATGGTGCATTGTATTTGTGACTCCATTGCGATTAGCACGAGCACGAGCTATTCTATTGGGTTCATAGTACATGATTTCTTTCAAACAATAATGCCAAATCTACCAAAATAAATAAAATGCCCTGTTGAATGCATATTCGACGTTGCCAGATCGTGATGTCTCAGAGACTTTTGGTAGATAGATTAGGCACTCAGAGGCATCACTGAGACAACTCAGAGACATCACGGAGACAACTCAGAGACATCTTGTTGAGACATCAACGACTTGTTTTTGTTGTTTATGTGTTTGTTGTTGTTGTTGTTGTTGTTGTTGTTGTTGTTGTTGTTTGTAAAAAATGCTTTCAAAAGCTGTTTTCGGTACGATAAACGGTTCCGCAGATATTCGCAAGAAAAGATTTCTGTTTTTCAATTACAACACCTTGAATCTCTAAAATGATGAATTTGAGGAACTAAACATGCAATCATGATAATATTATATTAAAAAAATATTGGTAGACTTGGACACGATTTTTTTTCACATCACATATTTATATTTTATCATGCATATTAGATTTGATTATCAAAATAGTGATTCCAAGTCCGGTTGTCCTCGTGCTTTGCAGTAGCGGCTACATACTGGATAGCAAGAGGTCGCCGCCTCGACTAA